>WBZZ01005631.1:0-12500 GCA_019918135.1 Paulinella micropora
ATCGGAAACAAGTGCGACCTCAGTAAGTTAAGCAGACTTCCTTGCTTGCTTGCTTGCTTGCTGGCTTGCTTGCTTGCTTGCTTGCTTGCTTGCTTGCTTGCTTGCTTGCTTGCTTGCTTGCTTGCTTGCTTGCTTGCTTGCTTGCTTGCTTGCTTGCTTGCTTGCTTGCTTGCTTGCTTGCTTGCTTGCTTGCTTGCTTGCTTGCTTGCTTGCTTGCTTGCTTGCTTGCTTGCTTGCTTGCTTTGCTTGCTTGCTTGCTTGCTTGCTTGCTTGCTTGCTTGCTTGCTTGCTTGCTTGCTTGCTTGCTTGCTTGCTTGCTTGCTTGCTTGCTTGCTTGCTTGCTTGCTTGCTTGCTTGCTTGCTTGCTTGCTTGCTTGCTTTGCTTGCTTGCTTGCTTGCTTGCTTGCTTGCTTGCTTGCTTGCTTGCTTGCTTGCTTGCTTGCTTGCTTGCTTGCTTGCTTGCTTGCTTGCTTGCTTGCTTGCTTGCTTGCTTGCTTGCTTGCTTGCTTGCTTGCTTGCTTGCTTGCTTGCTTGCTTGCTTGCTTGCTTGCTTGCTTGCTTGCTTGCTTGCTTGCTTGCTTGCTTGCTTGCTTGCTTGCTTGCTTGCTTGCTTGCTTGCTTGCTTGCTTGCTTGCTTGCTTGCTTGCTTGCTTGCTTGCTTGCTTGCTTGCTTGCTTGCTTGCTTGCTTGCTTGCTTGCTTGCTTGCTTGCTTGCTTGCTTGCTTGCTTGCTTGCTGCTTGCTTGCTTGCTTGCTTGCTTGCTTGCTTGCTTGCGCTTGCTTGCTTGCTTGCTTGCTTGCTTGCTTGCTTGCTTGCTTGCTTGCTTGCTTGCTTGCTTGCTTGCTTGCTTGCTTGCTTGCTTGCTTGCTTGCTTGCTTGCTTGCTTGCTTGCTTGCTTGCTTGCTTGCTTGCTTGCTTGCTTGCTTGCTTGCTTGCTTGCTTGCTTGCTTGCTTGCTTGTGCTTGCTTGCTTGCTTGCTTGCTTGCTTGCTTGCTTGCTTGCTTGCTTGCTTGCTTGCTTGCTTGCTTGCTTGCTTGCTTGCTTGCTTGCTTGCTTGCTTGCTTGCTTGCTTGCTTGCTTGCTTGCTTGCTTGCTTGCTTGCTTGCTTGCTTGCTTGCTTGCTTGCTTGCTTGCTTGCTTGCTTGCTTGCTTGCTTGCTTGCTTTGCTTGCTTGCTTGCTTGCTTGCTTGCTTGCTTGCTTGCTTTTGCTTGCTTGCTTGCTTGCTTGCTTGCTTGCTTGCTTGCTTGCTTGCTTGCTTGCTTGCTTTGCTTGCTTGCTTGCTTGCTTGCTTTTGCTTGCTTGCTTGCTTGCTTGCTTGCTTGCTTGCTTGCTTGCTTGCTTGCTTGCTTGCTTGCTTGCTTGCTTTTTGCTTGCTTGCTTGCTTGCTTGCTTGCTTGCTTGCTTGCTTGCTTGCTTGCTTGCTTGCTTTTGCTTGCTTGCTTGCTTGCTTGCTTGCTTGCTTGCTTTGCTTGCTTGCTTGCTTGCTTGCTTGCTTGCTTGCTTGCTTGCTTGCTTGCTTGCTTGCTTGCTTGCTTGCTTGCTTGCTTTTGCTTGCTTGCTTGCTTGCTTGCTTGCTTGCTTGCTTGCTTGCTTGCTTGTGCTTGCTTGCTTGCTTGCTTGCTTGCTTGCTTGCTGCTTGCTTGCTGCTTGCTTGCTTGCCTTGCTTGCTTGCTTGCTGCTTTGCTTGCTTGCTTGCTTGCTTGCTTGCTTGCTTGCTTGCTTGCTTGCTTGCTTGCTTGCTTGCTTGCTTGCTTGCTTGCTTGCTTGCTTGCTTGCTTGCTTGCTTGCTTGCTTGCTTGCTTGCTTGCTTGCTTGCTTGCTTTGCTTGCTTGCTTGCTTGCTTGCTTGCTTGCTTGCTTGCTTGCTTGCTTGCTTGCTTGCTTGCTTTGCTTGCTTGCTTGCTTGCTTGCTTGCTTGCTTGCTTGCTTGCTTGCTTGCTTGCTTGCTTGCTTGCTTGCTTGCTTGCTTGCTTGCTTGCTTGCTTGCTTGCTTGCTTGCTTTGCTTGCTTGCTTGCTTGCTTGCTTGCTTGCTTGCTTGCTTGCTTGCTTGCTTGCTTGCTTGCTTGCTTGCTTGCTTGCTTGCTTGCTTGCTTGCTTTGCTTGCTTGCTTGCTTGCTTGCTTGCTTGCTTGCTTGCTTGCTTGCTTGCTTGCTGCTTGCTTGCTTGCTTGCTTGCTTGCGCTTGCTTGCTTGCTTGCTTGCTTGCTTGCTTGCTTGCTTGCTTGCTTGCTTGCTTGCTTGCTTGCTTGCTTGCTTGCTTGCTTGCTTGCTTGCTTGCTTGCTTGCTTGCTTTGCTTGCTTGCTTGCTTGCTTGCTTGCTTGCTTGCTTGCTTGCTTGCTTGCTTGCTTGCTTGCTTGCTTGCTGGCTTGCTGGCTTGCTGGCTTGCTGGCTTGCTGGCTTGCTGGCTTGCTGGCTTGCTGGCTTGCTGGCTTGCTGGCTTGCTGGCTTGCTGGCTTGCTGGCTTGCTGGCTTGCTGGCTTGCTGGCTTGCTGGCTTGCTGGCTTGCTGGCTTGCTGGCTTGCTGGCTTGCTGGCTTGCTGGCTTGCTGGCTTGCTGGCTTGCTGGCTTGCTGGCTTGCTGGCTTGCTGGCTTGCTGGCTTGCTGGCTTGCTGGCTTGCTGGCTTGCTGGCTTGCTGGCTTGCTGGCTTGCTGGCTTGCTGGCTTGCTGGCTTGCTGGCTTGCTGGCTTGCTGGCTTGCTGGCTTGCTGGCTTGCTGGCTTGCTGGCTTGCTGGCTTGCTGGCTTGCTGGCTTGCTGGCTTGCTGGCTTGCTGGCTTGCTGGCTTGCTGGCTTGCTGGCTTGCTGGCTTGCTGGCTTGCTGGCTTGCTGGCTTGCTGGCTTGCTGGCTTGCTGGCTTGCTGGCTTGCTGGCTTGCTGGCTTGCTGGCTTGCTGGCTTGCTGGCTTGCTGGCTTGCTGGCTTGCTGGCTTGCTGGCTGGCTGGCTGGCTTGCATGCTTGTTTACTCTACTTCATGAAGACTTTCGTGTGCTGCTGGTTGGAAACAATGCGACCTCAGTAAGTCTCTGAGCAAACTAGCTGGCTGGATGGCTGGCTGACTTACTGACTGACCGACTGGCTTGCTTTGCTTCCTTGCTTGCTTGCTGGCTGACAAATTTACTTACTTACTGACTTACTGACTTACTTGCTTACTAACTCCAGAGCCCGCGGGCCCCCACGAGTTCGTGACCATGGAAGAAGCAGATCATTGCCACGGACTGCTTGCTTGCTTGCTTGCTTTACTTACTTACTGACTTACTTACTTACTTACTTACTTACTTACTCGACTCACTGACTTACTTACTTACTCCAGAGCCCGCTGCCCCAACGAGTTCGTAACCAAGGAAGAAGCAGACTAACTTTACGTTCTTTCTTTCTTACATGCTTACTTACTTACTTACTTACTTACTCAACTCACTGACTTACTTACTTACTCCAGAGCCCGCTGGCCCCAACGAGTTCGTAACCAAGGAAGAAGACCAACTTTACGTACTTACTTACTTACTTACTTACTCAACTCACTGACTTACTTACTCCAGAGCCCGCTGGCCCCAACGAGTTCGTAACCAAGGAAGAAGCGGACCAACTGGCCACGGACTGCGGCATCACGCATCTGCAAACCTCAGCCAAAATGGGCATCAACGTCGTAGAAGCGTTTGAGACGTAAGTTACCATCTATCTATCTATCTATCTATCTATCTATCTATCTATCTATCTATCTATCTATCTATCTATCTATCTATCCATCTATCTGTCTATCTGTCTATCTATCTGTCTATCTATCTATCTATCTATCTATCTATCTATCCATCTATCTATCTATCTATCTATCTATCTATCTATCTATCTATCTATCTATCTATCTATCTATCTATGGCTAGCTTATTGTTGAAAGACATAAGACTGTGTGTGTATGCCTGCCTGCGTTATTTACCTACTTATTCGCTTCTTCGTTTCTTCATTTCTTCATTTTTCATATCGTCATTCATTCATTCATTCAGAAAGAAAGAAAGAAAAAAAGACAGAAAGAAAGAAAGAGAAGTTTCAAAGAGAAAGTGATTCATTCATTCATTCATTCATTCATTCATTCATTCATTCATGGCTTTCCTTGCCAGGGTGATCGGTGCAGTGTACGAAGACGTGCTCAAGCAAAACGAGGTCTATCTGTGTGTGTGTGTGTGCGTCTAGCTATCACCTATGTGTGTGTGTGTGTGTGTGTTTGTGTTTGTTTGTTTGTATGTATGTATGTATGTATGTATGTATGTATGTATGTATGTAATGTGTGTATGTATGTATGTATGTATGTGTGTATGTGTGTAGGACCCGATGATGTCCTCTGAGAAGGGTGGTGGTATGCAGACAGTTCAGCTTTCTGCTAAACCAATCAAGAAAGCTGGGTGTTGTAAAGCTTAAGTATGAACGCCGGGAGAAGTGGAAGGAGGAGGTGGAGAAGAAGAAGAAGGAGGAGGAGGAAAGAAAGAAAGAAAGAAAGAAAGAAAAAGGAAAAAAAGGAAAAGGAAAAAGAAAAGAAAAAAAAAAAAGTTGCAAAAGGAAAAAGTATCCAGCACCATTTAGACACTTTGCCACAGGCCGCTTATTCGCTCCATCTATATAGTTTTGATTTGGTTGTCTCGACCACGTTTTTAATTATTTTGTTTGGCTTGAAACATTGTTGCTAGTGTTGCTCCGTGTTCGACAAGTCGACGACACGGGCCCAACTCCCTTAATTTGAACATGTAGTATGTACAATACTTATCGATAATCCCAAGAACTGACTCTTTGAATCGACCGGCACCATCATCATTCGAACTCAGACTCTTTTGAACTTTTGCCGGTTCTGGTCGAAAAGAATATATTTACTAGTTTATTGATACCGATCTTGTTGTTTAAGTTCCCAGACCCAGTGTTACCAATTGGTAATTTTTGCTAAAATTTCACGCAAACCCGGCTCAGACTGTTTTTAATTGGTAACAAAAAATGTTACCAATGGGAAACTCCGGGAACTTAAACAATGTTGTTTTAATTTTGCCTGAACATTTTCGTTCCTGCGGACCGGTTCAAGACTTTCCTTATCGTTTCCACTGCTACTTGGAATGTGTTTGATGACATCAGTTCCGGAAAATATTTCATAAAAATCACCTGCTTGAGCCAAAATTAGAAGGCTGCACTGTTTTTCGATGGCTGAAACTGCTTTCATGACGTTTTTTTCACGTTTACCCTGGTTAATTAATATAAAACAGAAAATTTCAATGGCAGGTCCAAGAAATTTTGGTTAGTGTCTTCTTGATAGTAATCTTGGGGAGTGATCATAAGTTGTGAGTTTGGATACAATATTAATACAACCCCAAGAGATAAATACACAACGAACTCTTATTAAAAGTCTCTATGGCTGCAAAATGCACTAACTCCTGAGAGTAGGTGAAATATCAGTAAATAGCTGAGAGGTCACTTCGTTTATTTATTAATACGTAGGTTTCTACAATGTTTGCCGCTGAGACTTTGGTTGCAAGGTATATACGGTCGCTGGGAACGTAGCCTATGATTGTGAGTTGGTATTGCGTAACAATTGAAAATGCTGGTGTAGCACTTGAAGTTGTGCTTCCGAAGTCCAAGTTGTTGTTTCAAGTGTCCGAAATTCACTTTTGGAAAAATCTTCCAGTCACAAGAGTTGTGCAGTGATTGTGAGGTAATTATTATCAAGTTTCCGTTCAAGTCTCTTGACTGCGTGTCCACAAATTTACAGTAATTTGCTGTTTTCGGGAAATCAGTGAAAAAGGCAGTAGAGAGGGGGGAAATGGTAATTGTTGTAAAAACTTTAATTAAATCGTTTGAAGTCGAACGAACTTTCAAATCGAGAACTAGTTAGCATGTGAAGCCGAAACGTCGTGCAGAGGAACTTGAATCTAACGGGCAGGACAAAAAAAGTAAAATGTCAACAGTAGTGGTTTTGGCAGGTCGTTAAAGTGCTCAGTCTGATAGCTCCCCCCCCCCCCCCCCCCCGATCTAACGGTTAAGTAGAGTTGCGTACAGAATGAGTGACTAACGATTGGTCAGTGAATGGTCTCGAAAAAAAAGTGAAAAGGAGAAAAGAGAAAGATGTGTCTCTTTAAACCTAAGAGGAAGATGAAAAAGAAGTGCGTAGATGTGTAGCGCATTGTACACGGAGATCAGCCGGGGCCGGATATCGGGATGCGGAAGCGGGACTGAGACAATTGAGGCGCAGTAGCGATGCGTTGATATCGGGGAGCTGACGTCGAGCCGTAGGAAGCTAGGAAAATATTATTGGGAAAAATTTTACCTTGAGCAAGGTAAAGTTTGGTGGGTCACCGATCGCAACCAAATATTAAGTTAGATGAACTTGAGTGTCAAATTGATAAGTTATTAAATACCATAAACATTAATTTATTAAAATAAGATAATGTTAATATTTATTAACTAAATTGACAGTTATCAGTATTGAACTCCAAGACTAGCCTTAGTTTTGAAATGTTTGGTCAGGAAATTGAGTCGTGACAGTGTTACAGTGACTCAATATTTAATAATATAACAACTATCTAACTACTTGTAGAATGAGGAATACGCCTTCTACGTTAGGTATTCCACATTCTATAAGTCGTTAGATAGTTATTATATTACTAAATATTGACGGTCACTGTAACAGTCGTCACGTTCTTACATTTTTCTGTTAGTTGAATTTGAACAACGATGTTGATAATTATGATAAGACAATTAAAACTAACAAAACTAAATTATTATTTCTTTTATATACTTTTTTTTTTCAAAACTGGGACTAAGAGCGGAATCGTTTTGTCTTGTCGTAGGGGCACGGTTCAGTGACAGGATAAGTGGAAGTTAAACGCATGCAAGTTGAAATATGAAAGTCGGTGGCACACGTTTGAAACTTCATGGTTATACAATGTATACATTAATATTGTTTTAATAAAAACAAAAGATTTCACCTCACTGAATTCATATTTTTGAAGAAAAATAATAAAAAAAAATTGAATTTCCACTCCGCTGTTACAGCAGTTTTTTTAAAACGATTTTGCAGTCACCGTAGCCTTTCTTTGCTGAGTGGTTCTAACTTGATTGAGTTTAGTTTCTCTCTGTTTTTATATATGTTGTTTTACACCAAAACGTATGTACTTTAATTTATTTAATTCAAAATTAATAATATTAACTCAAATTGCAATTCAAATTCAAATTTAAATTAAAATTTTTCAAGTTTGCGGGTGGCACCGGTTCTGAATGTGAAGCACTAGTAGCTCAGTGATTAGTTAACATGGACAGACAATGACAGATCCTATCTAATATTAATATTACTGTTCTTGCTTTTGTTTTCTTTCAAAATGAAACATTGTAACTGAATAAAACAATGCGAATCATTTTTAAAAGCAATCGGTTACCGTTGCAACCGTTACACGTACACTGAGCGAGCAGTTTTCGGTTGGGCTCTAACTTGGTTGAGGTTGGTTCATTTTCGTTTTTATGTTGTTTTACATCAAAATGCATGCAACCTAATGTAATTTATCAAATTTTAAATGTCAAGTTCGAATTTCTACACTCAAACTTGACTTGAAATTTTCAAGTTCAAATGTTTTCCCACCTTTTTTAAAGTTTGGGGGGGGGGTGGGGTTATTGTTTGGGTGTTGTTTTCTGTTGCATGGCTTTGTTTTTGTGTTAAAGAGAGAATGGGTGTGATCTGTTTGTTGTTGTTGTTGTTGTTGTTCAATTGTTGTTGTTGTTGTTGTTGTTGTTGCTGCTGCTCAATTGTTGCTGTTCAATTGTTGTTCAATTGTTGTTGGTGTTGCTGCTGCTGTTGTTGTTGTTGTTGTTGGTGGTGGTGGTGTTGTTGTTGGTGTTGGTGTTGTTGGTCTTGTTGTTGTTGGTGTTGTTGTTGTTGGTGTTGTTGCTGTTGTTGTTGTGGTGGTTGTTGTTTTTGTTGTTGTTGTTGTTGTTGGTGGTGGTGGTGGTGATGTTTTTGTTGTTGTCGATGATGATGCTGATGGTGGCGGTGGTGATATCGCTATCATTATTATTATTATTACTATTATTATTATTATTATTATTATTATTATTATTATTATTATTATTATTATTATTATTATTATTATTATTATTGGACTGCGGAATAACCTCGGCTTAGTGCAGTCTTGCCCTCAGGAGCTCCATCGGTGGCCCCGATCATCAGGCGAGAGACTGACACGGGGGGGTGGAGGACCTCGAACAAGGGTATTGGAGGTTTATGTCCGTTGAGGATATGCCGTTAGCTGCATCAGTACGCCTCAGATATAGTAAATCTGCCTTGGAGTGTTGACTGTGACATATTTGAGGGAAATCCCGATGAAAAAACCTAGTCACACTTGCTAAACAGAGTTCCAGCCCAATGGCCTCAAGGCGTTAAACTGTGACGCCAACTCATAACCCTTTGGTGGTAGATGCTGGGGAGGAGGGTCGTTGCGCGCGTAAAAGATCTTAAACTCCGCATATGCTGGTTGATAGCCCAGGACCCAGCAGACACCAGATTGTTATGGGTGGGGTTTCGAGGCAGCTCTAGCAACCTTGCTTGGTGTATGCACTTGCACATTCGGTGACGTCTTGCAAGAGGTTGCTGGGACTGCGGAATAACCTCGGCTTAGTGCAGTCTTGCCCTCAGGAGCTCCATCGGTGGCCCCGATCATCAGGCGAGAGACTGACACGGGGGGGTGGAGCACCTCGAACAAGGGTATTGGAGGCTTATGTCCGTTGAGGATATGCCATGAGCTGCATCAGTACGCCTCATATATAGTATTATTATTATTATTACTATTATTATTCTTACTATTATATTATTATTATTATTATTATTATTATTATTATTATTATTATTGGACACCGTGATAGCCCAGTGGTCAAGTTCTACCATCTGGGCCCTGTCGCCAGTTCGATTCCCGTCGGTGCCACCAGTATTTTCATTGAACATACCGATCCGTCTGGACCAGTATTTTCATTGAACATACCGGCCCGTCTGGAAGTGTTGGAACTGCCCTTGCGGGGGTGTCATTAGAGCTTATCGTCAATTCTTCGTACTCCCCTCACGGGTGAGACGATGGAGGCGCATGTGCAGAAATGCATTAGCCATTGACAGAGAAGCACTATTATTATTATTATTATTATTATTATTACTATTATTATTATTATTATTATTATTATTATTATTATTGAGCCCAACCCTTACGGCGTTAAATTGTGATGCCGATCCAACTATGAATTTGGTGGTATGCTGGGGAGGAGGATCGTTGAGGCCTCATAAAAGATCTTTAACTCTGCTATGCTGGTTGGTAGCCCAGGACCCAGTTGTCTGTCAAATTGTTATGGATGGGGTTTTGAGACAGTTCTATCATACATACATACATACATACATACATCATACATACGCACATAATAATAATAATAATAATAATAATAATAATAATAATAATAATAATAATAATAATAATAATAATAGTGCTTCTCTGTCAATGGCTGATGCATTTCTGCACATGCGCCTCCATCGTCTCACCCGTGAGGGGAGTAAGAAGAATTGACGATAAGCTCTAATGACACCCCCGCAAGGGCAGTTCCAACACTTCCAGACGGGCCGGTATGTTCAATGAAAATACTGGTCCAGACGGATCGGTATGTTCAATGAAATACTGGTGGCACCGACGGGAATCGAACTGGCGACAGGGCCCAGAAATAATAATAATAATAATAATAATAATAATAATAATAATAATAATAATAATAATAATAATAATAATAATAATAATAATAATAATAATAATAATAATAATAATAGTGCTTCTCTGTCAATGGCTGATGCAAATCTGCACATGCGCCTCCATCGTCTCACCCGTGAGGGGAGTACGAAGAATTGACGATAGGCTCTAATGACACCCCCGCACGGGCAGTTCCAACGCTTCCAGACGGACCGGTATGTTCAATGAAAATACTGGTGGCACCGACGGGAATCGAACTGGCGACAGGGCCCAGATGGTAGAACTTGACCACTGGGCTATCACGGTGTCCAATAATAATAATAATAGTAGTAATAATAATAATAATAATAATAATAATAATAATAATAATAATAATAATAATAATAATAAATAATAATCATAATGATCATAATCATGATAAGAATCATGATTATGGTAATAATCATGATATTAATAATAACAATAATAATAATAATAATAATAATAATAATAATAATATATTATATATATATATATATATATATATATATATATATATATATTGATCTGTCATGGCTGAGCCCGAGGGCCATGCGCCTCCATCCCTCGACCCAACAGGGACTACAGTGAGTATGTTGGGGAGGGAAGAGTGACTCTAACCATCCTGCATAGAAAGCCCCAAAAAGGAAGTCCCTACTACCCGCACAGTGTCGGGTACCTTGCAGGAAATCAACTACAAATGATTGATCTTCCCCGCGTGAGAGCTCCACGAGACTGGGTAGGTCCCGCATAGAGGTACTCACAGGGGTAGCAGTTCATGCGGTCTGCCAGCGCATGAGGACGTTTGGCGGTAAGTGTCTGGGACGCCTCGAAACCCGTCACCAACCCAAGATCTCGGAATGTATATACCCCTTTGACCCCACGTGGTGTATGTCTTATAAGAACAACACAACAACATAGCCTCGGAACCAGTGGGAAGAGGCCCAACAAGCTCCTCTTCCCGTGGGGTGCCATACTGTGCACCCTCCAAAATAATAATAATAATAATAATAATAATAATAATAGTGTATCTCCTGCCAATTGCTGAGCCAAAAGGCCATGTGCATCCAATCCTCCATTCCATAAGGAAAGTCTCCACACCAATCGGTGGAATAAAGGAAGTGACGGCATAGAACATTACTCTAGGAGCTTTATACCAATCAGCCCATGGAAAGGAACCGATGGCCTATGTACTCCCTAATAATAATAATAATAATAATAATAATAATAATAATAATAATAATAATAATAATAATAATAATAATAATAATAATAATAATAATAATAACAATAATAATAATAATAGTGCTTCTCTGTCAATGGCTGATGCATTTCTGCACATGCGCCTCCATCGTCTCACCCGTGAGGGGAGTACGAAGAATTGACGATAGGCTCTAATGACACCCCGCAAGGGCAGTTCCAACACTTCCAGACGGACCGGTATGTTCAATGAAAATACTGGTCCAGACGGACCGGTATGTTCAATGAAAATACTGGTGGCACCGACGGGAATCGAACTGGCGACAGGGCCAGATGGTATAATAATAATAATAATAATAATAATAATAATAATAATAATAATAATAATAATAATAGTGCTTCTCTGTCAATGGCTGATGCATTTCTGCACATGCGCCTCCATCGTCTCACCCGTGAGGGGAGTACGAAGAATTGAGGATAAGCTCTAATGACACCCCCGCAAGGGCAGTTCCAACACTTCCAGACGGGCCGGTATGTTCAATGAAAATACTGGTCCAGAAATAGACCGGTATGTTCAATGAAAATACTGGTGGCACCGACGGGAATCGAACTGGCGACAGGGCCCAGATGGTAGAACTTGACCACTGGGCTATCACGGTGTCCAATTAATAATAATAATAATAATAATAATAATAATAATAATAATAATAATAATAATAATAATAATAATAGTGCTTCTCTGTCAATGGCTGATGCATTTCTGCACATGCGCCTCCATCGTCTCACCCGTGAGGGGAGTACGAAGAATTGACGATAAGCTCTAATGACACCCCCGCAAGGGCAGTTCCAACACTTCCAGACGGGCCGGTATGTTCAATGAAAATACTGGTCCAGACGGATCGGTATTTTCAATGAAAATACTGGTGGCACCGACGGGAATCGAACTGGCGACAGGGCCCAGATGGTAGAACTTGACCACTGGGCTATCACGGTGTCCATAATAATAATAATAATAATAATAATAATAATAATAATAATAGTGTATCTCCTGCCAATTGCTGAGCCAAAAGGCCATGTGCATCCAGTCCTCCATTCCATAAGGAAAGTCTCCACACCAATCGGTGGAATAAAGGAAGTGACGGCATAGAACATTACTCTAGGAGCTTTATACCAATCAGCCCATGGAAAGGACCGATGGCCTATGTACTCCCTAAATAATAATAATAATACTATATCTGAGGCGTACTGATGCAGCTAATGGCATATCCTCAACGGACATAAGCCTCCAATACCCTTGTTCGAGGTCCTCCACCCCCCCGTGTCAGTCTCTCGCCTGATGATCGGGGCCACCGATGGAGCTCCTGAGGGCAAGACTGCACTAAGCCGAGGTTATTCCGCAGTCCCAGCAACCTCTTGCAAGACGTCACCGAATGTGCAAGTGCATACACCAAGCGCGGTTGCTAGAGCTGCCTCGAAACCCCACCCATAACAATCTGGTGTCTGCTGGGTCCTGGGCTATCAACCAGCATATGCGGAGTTTAAGAT
>WBZZ01005631.1:17500-35000 GCA_019918135.1 Paulinella micropora
TAAATAGATCAATACATACAATATTACAATATTGCATACATACATACATACATCTCTAGTCTTGTTGGCGTGCATGTATGAAGCAGCCTCTACAACCTCGTGTATGCATACATACATACATACATACATACAAGTAGGTTAGTATGAATGTATGAGACATCTGATACACATGCAATTATTACGTAATAAGAGTAAGAAAATTGTGGAACTGTAGGGTGCTGGAAAGTTGAACGACACGACGGGCAGACCTGCGCTTGGCCCAGGACTGAAGCTGGTGATACCTGCATCTGTTGATGCATGAGCTCTTGGTGAGTTGGTACAGATGAGATAGGAGTCGGTACCGACGAGATAGGAGGCAGTGCAACTGGTCCAAAATAGTAAGAACTAGGAACTGCACAGAAATTACAGCATCGTTTTTCAAAATCCTTTTCATCTTCGCTGCTATTTTCCGAAGCAGACCCAGATTCCAAATCAGACTTTTCATGTGTATTGTTCAGTTTATCTGTGAACTTGTTGATTGCAGCAACCGCTGCATCCAAGCTTTTAGCTTGTTGGTCCAGCTTATCTCTTATCTTGTTGATGGCACCATCATCCTGCTTGGCATTTTTAGTCTTTTTGACAGTGCCTAGGTTAAACAAAGGCTTTATTTCCTTTATTACGTCCCGCACTGTGTTCTTTGTTACTTTTTCCAAAACTTTTGTTAAATCAGCCGCAGTTGCATGCTCTTGGATTGCAGGGCTAGCATGAGCACACTCAAATGCTGACTGATCATGATGCTCCTGCGACACAGTGGCACCAGGCTTTCTTCCCTTGGCTCGACGGACGCGTGCTGGCTTGAGGGTCTCTGGTTGGCAAACGGGCGCCTTCGAAACTCGAAGACACTTCAGTGGCCGGTCCATCGATGGTGTTTTCGAACGGAGGATTTATCAAACACCACCTTATCCCGTTACGCACAGCCATGCAGAAAAGAAGAAAAAGAAAGCGCATTCTAGTAAGCGCTGCATTGCTTTTAAAAGACAGAAAAAAATCACGAGGTTGACTAATTTCTATCCTAGCTTTCCTGATCCCGATCTGTTTGTTATTTTGCTGAACGAAATTCGTAGTTTTAAGTAAATTCACTTGTACAGCCTGGTACTACTATGAATATTTATACTGTCTCACTGTCAATATTATCCAAATTACAGGTAGTTAATGCAGTGACTTACAGTCGGAATCAGAACTTCCGAATCACACTGATACTGGAATATGTATGCAGACGAGGATTCTGAATTTTAAATTTTTGAATCAAGTTAAATATAAATTTTAAATAAAGTTTGTTACAATAAGCATTACAGTGTCGGCCGGCCCGTACATTACATAGTGGCATCAAGTGTTGTCCGGCTTGTCTTTATTTGACTCTTATGCTTGGTCTGCCCCTCTACAGTTGAGGTACGACTAAGTGTCAGAGTAGCTGTTCCGGTTACATCTGGAGCCACTAACAAAAATTGAACGGGGTTTTGCTTTTGCTTTTCGTGAGGTTCACGAAAAGCTCAAGTTCTCACGTTTTTCTTGCCTTGTTTTTCTTGAGGTTTTGACACCTCGGAATTTCCGACAGAAAAGGGTGTTGACCTTTTTCAAGTTTTGCTTTAGACAGTTGAGCTCTCCTTAGGGGGGGAGGGATAGAAACAGATTGTGTGTGAGGTGTAGGAGCACGCACATTTGTTTTGTATTCGGTTGGAGGAAACAGGTGTAACCAGCATAACTCATAAGCTGTGTGTGGAGCAGTTGTGTGTGTGTGCTGTGTGTGTGTCATTTGTTGCTTTCTCACATCTCTCTTCTCTTTCTCATTTCGATATGTCACCACGTGAGAATAGGAGGAGGATGTTGACAGCAAGCAGCCCTTATTCTACACCAGCGTATACTAGGGGGGGTGGGTCTTTGGTACCTTCCTCTCTTGGTACACGTTTTATGGGGGCAGGAGCCCTCACAGCGTCGAGTTCGTCGACAACAGGGGGAACACCTCCCTCTTTGCACTTCATCTCTGCTCGTCTGGAAGACGATTTGAAGACGATGTGGCAGTTTCGTCTCACAGGTGATAGTTGGGCGGACCAGTTACCGTCCACAAAGGCATTGCAGACGGTCAGACAATGCATTAATGCTATCTCGCCTGGTTCGACGAGGAACGTGTGGGACACACTTGTGATCGGACGCACCACAGTGGCCAATGTTATGATGGCAGCAGAGATGGTGGTTCAGATTGCAGAAGCTGTGGTCATGGGGACCCACTACTGGACGCCTGAGAGGCTGGATGCGTCCAGATTGATGGCATCAACGGAGGGAATGGTCGATCTCAATATAGCGAGGTTGGGACAAGTCCAAGCTGAAGCCTGGGGCACCACTGCCATGGCTAGAGACCTTTCTCGTGACTTTGTCAAACGTCACGGACAGCCTGTGTACGACTTGGTTGGCTGTTGGCAGTCTTGGGATGTCTTGGATCAAGGGCATCCAAGATGGACTGAAGTGCAAAAGTTTGCTCAGTTTCACAGTCAGGTTTGGGCCAGAGTGTCACCCACTGTGCACGCAATGGGCAAATTTATTTTTCGGCCCAAGAGTGGTGTTGGGGCTAAAGTGCTCTCAATAGACGACGTGTTCACGCCCATTTTCGACGCAATGGATGGCTTCTGGGACAAGGCAGTCTCAGGGACAAAGCCCACTTGGGCTACAGCGGGATCGTCTGAAAATCTCGTCACGTTGGAACGATTGCTGGTAGTGGATTCCATCATTTATATGGCCCAAGCTTTTTATCATTTTGCTGTGGCTTGGGATGGCCAGGCAGAACGACGAAAGCTTGCGGTTTCGTCATGGAACCGTAAGATGGAAAAGAACGACGAGGAACGACGTCGTACTATTGAACGTCACCAGAAGGATGTGGACCGCCTTCTGGGTGACCAAAAGGCTTTTGCTCTGGACAATCAGAAGGTTGCAATTCCTAGGCATATCTCTGAGCTTCGTATGTGGCTGACAGAGGTACGTCGGGTCTGTCGTTCAGCTAACATTTATACCCCTGAGGATGTGGCCATAGTGGCTGATAGGTTCTTTCGTTGTCAGTCATCGGTGGACAACGAATGGCTTATGCAAAGCGAGGTGTGGGCAGCTTTTTGGGGAAAGCTGCAGTCTACTCGGTTCGACGCCATGTGTGTCGATAGTATTGGTCTGATGCTCGCAGAGAAGATGGGCTACCATGTTTTCGCCTCTAAGTGACAGGAGGTCAGTCAGCTGCAGGCGGAGGTCAAGTGGATGGTGAATAAGAAGCCTGTACTCCACTACATGTTCCAGAGGATAATGGACATGGTGATTATGCTCACACCTGCAGAAGCCTTCAAATTGACGGCTGTGGCAATGTTCGATCTGAACAATCAAGTCTTTATTAAGATGGCGAAAGAGATTCAGACTGACACAGAGGTATGGGAATACCTCCTCAAGGGTACTGGACAGTCTACCCCTGAGGCCAGTCCGGAGATATGGAACGTGGATGAAGACGTGTTGGGGAAAGTCATGCGTCGAGTCCAGAAAACCATCATCGATGAGTGGAAGTGGTCGGGTCCGAGGTCAGGGACTCCCACTCAAGGTAATCAGAACCAGGGGGGAGGGGATGGTGCGGGACCATTCGAGCCCGGGGATGAAGTTTATTGGGGCCAGGGGTACTCGCGCAGGGGACCTCAGTTTTATGGTCAGAGACCCCAAGGGGGGCCGGGGCAAGGTCGTCAACGGTTCCAGAGGTCATACTCAACCCCAGGGTGCATAGGCCGTTGTGCATGAAGAAGGCGGGAGCCTTGTGGCTCAAATCGGGAGCCATGTGCAAGAGAAATTGCCAGAATTTTCATTCTGAAGGCTGGGATGACTCGGTGCAGAAGGAAGTCTTGAGGAAGGTACGCTACGACTATCCAGTGGGTCCCTTCCATGGCTTGTTGAATACGAATAAGTATTCGCAGGAGCTCAAGAACCTTCAGGATCGTGATCGGAAGGCATACGATCAGAAGGGATGGACGGATCCTGGTGAGGCACCTTATTTGAAGGGTGAATGGGAAAAGTTCAGGGTATGGAACCCTCTCACTTCAGATGGCGGCGGCGCACCGGCGTCTATGGGAAGAGATATCCCGGGCAGGCACGGGAATGAATCCGTGGACCCCTCATGGAATTTACGGGGGTCATCGGATGCGTCCTCAGCAAGGTCGGCTGCTAGTTCTTCGTCGAGCTCGTCGTCTAGTTCGAGCGATCGGTCGGATCGAGGGCACCTTGACAACCGACGTAGTCGTTCAAGGTCAAGAGATCGTCGTAGTGATCGTGAGGTCACTCATGTATCGGGCGGTCGTCATTACGACGAGAGGGATGAAGCCCGAGATCGACGAGGATACGATCGAGGAGGGCATGTTCGGGGCGGATACGACCGAGGACGACGCGATTCACGGGATCGAGATAGGTCACCGGAGCGGAGCCGAGATCGATCTCCACCGCGACGTCGGGGAGGGCGTTCAGATTCACGGGAACGTCCCAACTCAAATCGGAGCCTGCAGTGGGGCGGCAATCAGGGTAGTTCCCTTTTTCCTAATGCAAATGTGTATGGGGGGGGGGGTGCGGGAACTTTTCCCTCATCGCATATGCAGCAGGCGGGAGCAAGTGCTTACTATGCGGGTCCAGCTCCGGGGCAGCAGTTACCAGTAGGCTACGGGCAGCCGATGCAGCAGAAGTTCTACCAAGGGCAGCCACAGCAGCAGGTGGTTGCTTGTGGGGGACAGTCTTACATCCCTCCAGCACCAATCTTGCCTGCTCCTGGTATGCCGATGGGAGGCGGTCAGGGGACCGTCGGAGGCAGATGCCTCCGCAGCAACAAGTCCAGGGTATGGCGTTTGGTATAACGCTAGTGGACATGTTGGTGAATGTGCAGGGCAAAGCATTAATACAAGTGCGGGGCCAGGGATCCCAGGAGGCAATCCCAGCGCCTGACTCGGAGGTCGGGAGGGAGAATAAGTCGGGTGAGTTGCCTGTCGGCCACGGAGGCGACATGGTTACTCATGACCTGCGATTTGATGATAGGACACGCGTGGTAACGCGGGGAGTCCAGGAAGCTACGGACGCGGTGGCCTTGGAAGGCCAGGATGGACAGAATGAGCAGGTTGAGGACCTTGATAGTCACAGGGACACTCTATGTCCGGTGATGAATAAAGGCACGGACCTTAATGTGGAGTTAGCGTCGGAGGCGCTTGATAGTAAATATTTTGGTGGTTATGAAGCACTTTCAGCGGACGGGTGTGGCCCGGGGAAAGCTGAATTGCCTTTATTATTCACTAAAATTTTTTTTTGAGGATGCACAGCAGGAATGCATTGTGGGCAATGATACAATGGCATCTCTGAATGTACTCGGGAAGGAATTTATTGAACTATGGAGCAGGGAACCATGGTTTAGACACGGGTTTCGGCCGTGTCGGTTGAGGATCAAGGGAGTGGGAGGCATGACCGGGCTCTCAGGGTCAGTCATGCTTAGGTTCCTTTTGAAAGACGGGAAGTCTTTCTCTCATCGGTTTTGGGTCGTCCCAGCCTTTGCTGGTGGTCTCCTGTTGGGGCTGCGGAGCCTCAGACGAATGCACGCTCGGATTTATACGGATCTGAACGTGGTGCAGTACGGTGGATCCGAGGTGGCTCCGCGGTACGAGGTAGTACCGTATGAACCTTTACAGCGGGAAGGCCAATGTGCGGTAGCGCACGATTTGGATGTGAGTGTCTCACCAGTCATGCGCGCTGACTGGGGGTGGACAAAGGTGGTGTCCGAGGGCACGGAGCCTTCGGTCACACCCCACATTCAGGAGCCTGTAACAGCCTCGTTCTTCCATGTATGCACAGTAGAGTCGGGGGACTCTGGGGAAGCAAGTGTGGTTGCTGACAATTCTGACGACAAGATACAGGAGACGGAATATGTCATGACCACAACCTTTGGCTGGGCCTACAGGGACCCACGCGACGTGAGGGTCGTGAACGTGGACTGTAGGGATTCCGCAAAGGATGAGGCGGTAGTGGCCGCGATAGACGCGAGGTTGGAACACCTCTACGCTGCAAAAGCGGAATTGTTGCGGGGTACGATTGCGGGCATGGAGGATGCCGGTGATCAGCATGTCTATATAGATGTGCATTCGACCACGACGTCTCATGTGGTTTGGAATGTTACCCAACATAAGCTGCCGGTCAAGCAGCCTAAGCCGATCGTAGAAGCCTTCTTGAAGAGTCACTGGGATGATAATTTGTTTTTCCCTAAGGGAGTCAAGGCCATTAAGGAGGTCTTGAAAAACAGGCTATCGGTGGATGATTTCACTATAGTCATCCCAGTGGGAACTCGGACGGAAATGTGGTGGCAGGATATAGAGGATCATCTTATTGATGACCCGGTCCCGATCCCACATAGAGGCCATAAGCTGGTCTTGGCTTTACGATTGGGGACGAAGGAGAAAGCGTTGGCTTATGGGGCCAAGTTAATGCAACGTGAGATGGCGGATGTGAGAAAGCAAGCCTTCTCTTGGATATCGGGTATATATCACCGCACGCATGCAATGCAATATGCCATTATCATAGATCATGTGGCACAGCTTGCCCAGTGGAGAGGCAAGGAGGAAACTAGGTACCATGGGACGATGGTACGTGAGGATGAGCGGCCTATTCCGATGGAGGATGTGGCGCAGTTATCACGTAAGGCCTCTCATAAGGAGATTGAGGAGGCTAGGATAGCCGCGGAAAAGGCTATTGCGGAGAAATATAGTACTTGGGAAGGTACTATGAAGGAGCGAGATGCCCTCAAGGGTATCTTGGAGAATAATATGGAGGTATTTGGGCCTCTTGAGGCGGGCTCTGTTCGGGGTTACGAGGCTAACTTTGGACGGAAGCTGGGTGAAGACGTGGTGGGTCACAGGAGACCGTCACGTATGAGCTATCACGAGGATCGGATGGCTCGGGAAATCACTCAGGAGCTTTTGGAGAAGGACATCATTGAGGCACGCTTATCGGAGGTGTCTTCACCTGTGCGTATGACGCCCAAGCCGGATGGGTCCTTACGTATGTGTATCAATTACTATAGGATCAATAAGATTCTGAAGCAGATCGAGACACCGGTACCGGATCTCAGGAAGGGGATCAACCGGCTCAAGCATGCGAAGGTGTATACTACGCTTGATCTTAAGAGCGGGTTTTGGCAAATCCCTCTTAATGAGTCATGTCGGTATCTCACAGCGTTTATGGTCGGAATGACTACATACGTGTGGAAGGTATTACCGATGGGTCTTAAGTGCTCTCCGGGTCTATTTCAGCATGCTATGACTAAGATGCTGGGGAAAGAGTACGACGATGAGGCGACTGTGGTTCGTCTTGGGTCGACGGAGGATTATGCTTTCTGTTACATAGATGATATTATCATTTATTCAGAGAGTATGGAGAAACACGTGGAACACGTGCAGGACGTCTTGCGACGTATAAGCGCGTTTGGATTGCGCTTGAATGCACAGAAATGTGACTTCGCACAAAGAAAGATACAGTACCTGGGATATGAGATCTCAGAGGGTCGGTGTGCGATTGCATATGAAAAGAGGAACTATGTAGTGTCTATGCCGATGCCAAAGACTCGGACGGACTTACATTCCTTTATATCGCTGGCTCAGTATTATGGTGAATTCATTCCGGGTTTGCGGAAAGAGTAGCGGTGGTCAGGAAATTCCTGAAGCAAGGGGTCGGGGACGACCCATGGCCGGAGGAAGTCACGAGAGTGATAGCGGAGCTCAAGGATGAGATCGCTAAAGACCCAAGGCAGGGAGGTCGAGTTCTTATGTTACCTGACTGGAAGGAATAGTTCATGCTCGACACTGACGCGTCTTCGTACGCGGTAGGAGCGGTGCTTCAACAGATGGACAAGTCCATTGGGCAGTTGCGGCCCGTTATGTTCATCAGCCGGCAGCTGATACCGGCGGAAAAGGAATACTGCACAAGGCAGCGGGAAGCACTCGCTATAGTGTGGGCTTTCCAGAGGTTGCGGGAATACCTGTGGGGTACTCCTAACATTTTGGTTAGAACGGACCATCATAACCTGCTATGGCTCATGTCTGGAGATCATACAGGTAGGTTGGCCAGGTGGCAGTTGGAATTGGCGGAGTATGACTTCACCATTCATTACATCAAGGGCAAAAGGAATGTTGTCCCTGATTTTTGTTCTCGGTATGAGGACAAGAGTGGACAGAAGGATAAGGCCGTTGATGATTTACAGCGACGTAATACGGTCAAGGAGGTGCGAATGGCACAGTTTGAATTTCGAACGCCGGGGGCGGTGTTCGCAATCATGGGTCATGATGTGGATCTACATGATTGGGAGGAACAGGGAGCAGAAGACACCAAGTTGCCATCGGGGCTTTGGTATCATCCGTTCACGCATAATAACAATCAACGTGACACGCGCAGCGAGGAAGTGTCTGCGTTGGAAGCAGTCGAGGTAGCGGCACGAGACAAATGTGCATGCTGTTACTCGCCGATCGCGAGAGAGGCGTGTGAGGATATCCTATGGGCGGAAGCAAGGACCGCGGATAGGAAAGAGGGGGAGGATGTTATGGAAGGAAGGCAGGGTGCCTTTAACGCGGTCTTGTTACCGAAGGGCCCGATGTGCCTTAACTTGGAGGATGAAGAAAAAGTTAAGAAGGAACATCTTTTTCAGTTACCGGAGGCACATCCGGAAAAGGTTCGATTCCAGTTGGAAACTGACACGGCAGTCAGACTGGCGTCGGTGGAAACTTTTCGGACTTTCACAAAGGAAAGTAAGGAGTATAAGGAGTTGAGAGAACATCTGCTCAATCCACAGGCAAGGCCCGAGGACATTGACATAAGGAAACTCAAGCGGTGCTTGGTACTAAAGGATGGACTCCTTTGGTATATGGGAAAAGATGGTGTATATACCAATGAGGAGGATCGATGGTTGTTATGGGTTCCGCAGGAACTCAGAACGTCTTTGTTAATTGCGGCGCATCATTGTCCTATGCAGAGCCACCCGGGGGTGGAAAGGATGACGTGGTCGTTAAGGAGACGTTTTTGGTGGAATAACCTGGGAGAACGGGTTAAGGAGTTTGTGAAGGGTTGTCCTCATTGTCAGATGGCCAAGTTGCCATATAGGCCGAAGATGGGGCTTAAGGGTGAATATGATATCACTCTGGATATTTTCGATACCTTGCATATCGATCATGTGGGTCCTTTTCCAGAGGCGGGAACGGAAAATTCAAATATCTCTTAACGGTTATTGATCGAACTTCCAATTATGTCATTACTGTCCCTGTTACGGATGTGACAGCGGAAGTGACAGCGGCGGCGCTGATTGATCAGGTATTCGGCCGTATTGGGATACCGAGAAGGATTATTTCGGATAGAGGAACGAGTTTCGCGAATGAGGTTTCGCAAAGGATTGCCAAGTTCTTTGGGTTCGATTGGCAGTATGTGACTGCTTTTAACCCAATGGCGAATGGTAAGATTGAACGCGTTCACAGGACGTTGAAGGCAGCGTTGAAGACTTATTGTAAGAACAGCCAGCTTAACTGGGTATATGTGGTACCTATGTTCACGTTTGCTGTCAACAATTTAGCTTCGGCGTCGTTAGGCGGACACGCGCGGGGTGTCAGTCCGCATCAGGTGGTCTATGGACGGGCGTTAAACACGCCGACGGAACTGTTGTTTCCGCCTGATAAGTGGGAACCGTGTGAACTGTTAGGAGTTCGCTTACGAGCGATCGCGGAAGCACGGAGTGCGATTGAGAAGTGTCGGGAGACGCTGAGAGAGGTTCAGCGGGAACAGGAAATGGGCAAGTACTCTCATGTGGAGTACAAGGAAGGTGATACAGTGTTGCTGTATGTACCGACGGTACCGAAAGGGGTATCGATTAAGTTTTACAATAAGTGGCATGGGCCATTTAAGATACTAATAGTACGTCAGACGGGTGCGTACAATTACAAGATTGCACCTACGGGGGCACGTGGAAGGGAACAGATTGTTCATGTTCGTCGGTTGGCGAAGTTCAGTCCTTATTTGCTGGAGGACGAGAATGAGGAACAAGCGCTGAGGCGTATTCCACCAGCGTTTAGACAGCCGCCAGCATTGCTTACGCGCAAGGAGCGTGAGGAGGCGTTGCGAAAGCAACAGAAGGAAGAAAAGGCTGAGGCCAGGAATGCTGGACAACAGGATCGTTCGGCTTCGGACGTCAAGGTAGATGTCAAAGATGGGAGGGAAATTCCGAAGTCATCGGAAATGTCGGATCGGAAAGGCACGGTATGGAAGAAACCGTGGATAGCCGGTAAGGAAGTGGCTAAGATCGACTGGCAGGTTGATAAGTTCTATCTATGTCGACCGCACGAGGATACGGTCATGGATAAGGACTTTGATTATTTCTTTTTAATGCAGGTTACGTATGTACAGCCTAGAACGCGGGTACGGGCTGCGTTGGGACTTGCTCCGATAATGCAGTTTTGGAGGAGCAAGAGTGTTATTGATATGACGCGGGAAAGAATCTTTGCGCCAGTATTTCGAGACGGCAAAGATTTGGAGCAGTGGGATGCGTCCATCGAGAAGGACGATGAGGATTTTACACCATGGACGGTGCAAATGATGCCAAGGGTGGTGTTGGATATGCCGTTCGAGTTAACAGAGGAAAGGAGGATTCCGCTTCGTATTTGGGACGAAGTCCAAAGTGCGGGCATATCATTTTTGTTGATAGGTGCACCAAGATGTGAGAAAGAAGTGGCGGCGAAGAAGAGAAGGGCTAAAGAGACGCAGTCGGAAGCAGTAGAGCACAGGGGTCGAGGACGACCTCGGAAACAAGTCAAAACGTGAAGCTACGAAGTCTGATGTCGCTTACGGATCATTGGCTACTTTGATTTTTCTACGGGAAAGGGGAGATCAAGACGGGGCATTTCTTTTAATGCCTGAGGTGAAAGAGCTAGGCTCGGGGGCACGAGTTCTCATGGGAGACTCGCACTGGACGTGGACCAATTATTTTTACTTATTCGACAGCCGGGATGCTTCATGTCATGTATCGGTCGGTCGAGGGCGCCTTCGAATGAGGAGTCAGTCTTCGGCGTGGGGGTCGACCGCTTACATCGGCTTCCCCCAAGGGGGCAAAGGGATTGTCGGCCGGCCCGTACATTACATAGTGGCATCAAGTGTTGTCCGGCTTGTCGTTATTTGACTCTTATGCTTGGTCTGCCCCTCTACAGTTGAGGTACGACTAAGTGTCAGAGTAGCTGTTCCGGTTACAACAGATTTATAATACTCATTTGAGTTGTAAATCATCTTTAATAGCAGTTTTTACTTTAAAGCAACGTTCAGGTAATATTAATAACGATTAGTCACAATCACACTGAAAAAATGACTAGATTTGAAATCAGCATTAATTAAAATACTAGATTTATATTATTCAAAATAATAGTTAGATTGTAAAACTTTGTAAAAAAATTTAAAATTATATTAAACCATTGATTAAATTTTATAAAACACAATTCAGTTTCTAAGTGCTAGTGATTTGGTAATATATAAAACTTGAACAAAGAAAAACAACACATAACAAATCTCTACAGCCGCAGTACGAAGGCAGCAGGCAAGCCGCTACAAAAGGTTTGTAACTGTTTGATTTTGAAAAATTCAATAAAAAACTAATAATTCATAACAAATTTCACATT
Source organism: Paulinella micropora (assembly GCA_019918135.1). Classification (NCBI taxonomy): domain Eukaryota; phylum Cercozoa; class Imbricatea; order Euglyphida; family Paulinellidae; genus Paulinella; species Paulinella micropora. Next base: position 29,218 of record WBZZ01005631.1, read on the forward strand.
AATATAATCAGATTAAAAAAAAAATCCTGAAGTACCATCCAAATGTGAGCAAGGTAAAGTTTTATTTCCCAAAATAAAAATTTTCCCAATAATAATTTTAGGTGGCCATGTATCGCACAGCCGAGATGAACCAAGTTTAATGCACCAAATATGCTATGCCGATATAGTCACTGAGGTGTTCAGGTTCGATGAGAATAATCGTTGACCTGCAGGCATAAGAGGCGATCAAGGACTTACAGGGATACTCTGGTCGTGGCGTAGCTTGTCTAGGGACGATGGCGGGCCAAGTGGGAAAAGCGCTGGGCTATGGCGGGTGAAGCAGGTACGATGAGTAAAACCCACTTGAGAGTGTTGAGGTGGCTATTCCTTCGATGTTGCCTGCTTGCCTTTCTGGAAGATATGCAGTGGGAAGGATTCACCGGTGATGAGAGGGCCTCTAAGACGTTTAAGAACGTTGGGAGGGAGTCGGCCTTTGTCTTTGTTAGTCTTGTGAGAGCGCCACTCGATGTGGCGATGAACGACTTGATCATTGGTGGTGTCGAAGAGAAGGGGCTTCCAGGTAGCTAAAGGATTACCCCAGCTCTGGATAGTGGTTTGATCCTTCGTGTCTTCGTAGATGGGACGGAAGAGAGGGTTCTTGTCTGAGGTCGTACCGAGCTGGTGAACTACGAGGTTGTTTTCCTCGTTCTCTGGGTCCTCATCCAGAACGATGCCAAGTTTAACCTGATCGCGGTCGATAAATGCAACGACTTCGCCGATGGTGTAGTTGACTGAGTCGTCATCGTAATCGTCTACTGTGACTGTGTTGAGCGGGGCGACGCCGTCAGTGGGTGCAGTATACGGGGCGAGGTGACACGGTGTGAGCGGTCGATGCGTTTCAATACCTTGTTGGTCTTGAGGTGACGCAGCTTGAAGCAGTTGGAGCTGACCTGCTCAACAATGGTGTAGGGGCTGTCGAACTGAAGAACGGAAGAGGCTGGAATGCCTTGTTTGGAGGGCTTGGGGCGGTAGTCGGAGACTGTGTCGTCCACTTTCCATTCCTTGACAGCCTTGCGGCGGCCTTTGTTCTTTTGAGCGACGGACCGGGCGCGGGTAACGGTGGTGTACGCGCTGACGTAAGCTGTGACGGCGGTGCGGGCGCTGTTCAGCAGGGCGATCTGCTCGGCCGACTGTATTGACAGTGTCGGTGAGGCGTCGAGGGCGGCACTGGAGGCGGTGGCGCGGGCATTAACAATCTCCGGCGAGTCGAAGAAGTCCAACGTGCAGCGGGGCTTGCGGGCGAGCATTCCTTCAAAGGCGGTAGTGCCGGTCGCGGTAGATACGTATGTGTTCTGAGCGAAGGAGAGAGAAGGGATGATGCTGGGCCAGTTGGTCTTTTCTGCCTTGGGGAGAGACTGGATGGCCGTGCAGATGGCCTTGTAGCGACATTCGACGTAGCCGAGTTGATGATGCGAGTAGGGCGCGGTGGTAAGCCATTCGAGGCCGGCTACGCTGCAAAATCGTTTGGCCAGTGTGCCAACGAAAGAACTATGATAATCGGAGAAAATGGATTCCGGAAAACCAAAAATGTAGGCCCATCGGTTGAGGATGAGTTCCACTGTTTCTTCCGCGGACGTGGAGATGCACGGGATAAACTGGAGAAATCCCGAGAAAAGATCGACGATGGTCAGTATGTACTGCGGGGCGACGCCGGGGATGCCGAAGTGAACATGGTCGAGGCCAATGCCCTGTCCTTGATGTGTCCATGTAAGCGATGAGTAGCGGCCGTGGTTAAGGGTTAGGCGGGCGTGGACTAGTTGGCAAAAGTGGCAGTCGCGGAGGCGGCGAGGACGTCAAGGTGCATGATATCCTTACCATCTGTGCGGAACCAGACGTAGCGTTCCTTAATGAAAGGGACGAGTGTCGGCGCTTTGGCGTGGTTTTGCATGAGATGGGCATAGTTGATAAGAGTGCGACGCAGCTCTTCTGGGACGTAAACCTTAACGGAAGACTGATCGGGGTCGATGGTGACAGCGATGCCTTGTCGGAGGGTTAGTTCGGCGGAGCCGGCGAAGACGGAAATGATGTCTTCAGTCCAGAGGGGGCAGTGAGATTGTCTTGTCGTTGCGCGTTGATGATCTGTTGGCGTGTGACGCGCTGCGCGTGCGATGTAGAGGATAGATGTAATGTTGCTCCATGCCAAGTCCGTGGACGAGCCAGACGAGTTTGTCGTCGAGGAACAAGATCTCGTGACACTGTTCGACGATCTTCTGTGAAAGGGTATCATCGGGGACGCAGTGGACCAAGTCCTGAGGCATGAGTAGTGCGAAAGGTTTGCGGAGAGCGAACATATCGTGGGCAATCATTGGGGAGCGTTCAGCGGAGGGAATGACGATGGCCAAGTCCCATGGGGATTGAATGCTACGTAGAGTGGGGCCGCCGCGGAGGATCCGGCAAGAAAGGGACTTGAGACGGGTATCCAGAGCCGCGTGCGTGCCTTCAACTGCTAACCAGAGGGTTGAACCTGCTCGGGGTGCCGGAATGGTGGATAAAAGCTGAAGAGTCGCCTCGGCTTCGCCATTATCAAGGTGGGCTGGCCGGGGGCGATGCAGGGGACACGTGAGAGACAGTCGGGGAGTTGGTTTTGTTTACCGGTCAGATATTCGACTTTGAATCGAATAGTCTGAAGGTGCTCCAAGACCCAGTTGACAACCATGGGGCTGCGAGCGTGCCATAGCCACAACAGGGGCCGGTGGTCGGTGACGATGGTGAGTTCGTGATCGCTGGCATCGATGTAGTAGCGGCATTGTTGAATACCGTATATAACGCCGTAGGCTTCACGAACGTAGGTCGCCCATCGTGTCTGCGTGTCGGTTAGCTTCTGGGAGAAGTACTGAATGACTGGAGCGTTGCGCTCTGGGCCATTGTGAAGAGCGCCGCCAATGCAGATCTGGCTTGCATCCGTCCAGAGGTAGAATCGTTGTGACGGCTCATACTTTACCAGAATGGGGAGCGTAGTGAGGACACGGCGGAGCTTCGTCATGCATTTCCGCTCATCTCGGGTCAGGTAAGGGGCACCGGAGGGCCGAGCGTGAGTGGACTTGAGAAGATTGGTCAGTGCCACTAACCGGGAATAGTCAGGGATATGGGCCTGTATGAAGTTGGTCATACCTAAGATTGAACGAACTTCAGAAACGTTGGATGGGTCGGCCAGCTTGAGGATGGCGTCGACCTTGGAAGTATCCGCGGCGATACCTTTCTTGCTACAGCGCTTGCCCGTTGAGTTCGCGGTAACCTAAGCGTAGAATCCGGGCCGAACCATGGAGGCCGGAGTCTCGCATAGCTTGAAAGATGCAACGGAGCTCGCGAAGATGGGTATCGAAATCGTTGGAGCCGTCTGTGACGTCGTCGAGGTAGGCCGAGGCGGATCTATTCCAAAAGTCCAAATGGTTGAAAGACTTGTCCATAGCGCGTTGGAAGTCTCCGGGGCGCGGTGAACACCTTGAGGCATAAAATTTGGGACTAGGAAACCTAAGGGTGTCCAAACAGCGAGAATGTCCCGGCTGCCGTCATCTGGATTGAGTCGCAGCGAGGACGAGCTAGCTGCTGAGCTCGATACTGCAGTGCATGGGTTGAAGGTCCGTGCCAAAAGCGGGTACGCAATGAAGTTGTAGTGGTCCGTGTACGGAAAGGTCATGCGTTCTGCAGATCTCCATTGAACGTCATCCGCAGGTGGCGGGATCTGATAAGTTCCACGGGCGTCGTTTGCCGTGCGTAGCAACGCTGGTTCCACTCGAGGGTGGTCCCAACGTCGGGACCTGTCTATGACGTTGTCGGGCCATAGTCCTTGGCTGGTAAACATTTTTTCTGGAACACATTTGCCATGGAGGGCGATATGGATGTACTCCTCGGCCGGCCACGTCGTCCGATGGTGGGCCGAGCACTTCCAATAGGGGATGGCTCCACTGGATCGGGTCCAGAGTCCGGGCTCGAGCTGCGTGCATCGGATTGAAGTGGCAACTCAGGTATCGGGGACTGCTGACCCTGATTGAGGTCACGGACAAGGTTGTCGCCTACGTGACTCATTGGCCTGCAGTCTGCGATCGTAGACGTCGTCGTTCCTGGTGCTGATGAGGACGATGATGACGAAGACTGGGCTGTGTTGGTCAGTAGAGGGGGCGCCAAGGGGGCGGCCGCAGATGGTGTAGTCAAACTCGAAGCGGAATCATTGGTGCCGACGATGATGATGACGACGACGACGATGATGATGATGATGATGATGCTGCTGCTGCTGGCATCCAGCTCAAAGAGCGTCTCGTCTGCGAAGACTTGCCTCGGATTTGAGCGAGTTGTTGTCACGCCAGTGCGTCTTCCCTTTTCCAGGCTGATAACAGCCAAAGGTCATTTAAAGGCATTTGTGCCACTTGAGAGGGAGGTGTGTCCTTCCATTCGATTCCCGGGCCGATTTGCTCGTGCTAGGTGTAGCCGTCGCAGTAACCGAGGGAGCTGGTGATTCCTCTGGGGTTGGGGATGCCTCCAGCTTTCGTCGTTTGGAGGATGGCGGCGGAGTCTTGTCTTAAAGGTGTCCTCCACGATGGCGGTGTGTGACGTGTTGCGTCTGCGAGGGCGTAGGATGGCTAGCCTTGCTCTCGCCATCTTGCTCGCTCTCGACCTCGAATGCTTCAACTTTCTCTTCGTCTTCCTCGTCAGCCTCTTCGTCCTCTTCCTCGTCGTCCTCTTCGGGTTCCACTTCTCCGATGAGGAAGTCGCTAGGCGCCTTCTTGTTATTGTGTGGGAGCATGAACAGGACATGACGACCGTAAAGGTGGGCGTTCGAAGTGGACAGGAGGTCGTGGGCGTTCGAAGGGAGTTGTAGGCTAGGATGGCGGTCAATGATTTCGTTGAACTTGGCTATCGGGTAGGACGTCTCCCTCGCCAGTGTTGCGGGGCGGAAGTCGTAGCTGACCGTGGCCAATTGTAATTCACCGACTTGAAGTGGCGTCTCAAAGAGGTGAAACTCCGTTTCGTAATCGATTTGCTTGGAAGGCGGCTTCAGGGGCATGTAGTCCGTGGGCCGGATTGCTTGCGCGTCGTCAATGGAAAGATTGAGCTGGGCCGCGACCTTGTTGGCCAAAAGCAAGTTCATACCGTCGGGCAGGTGGTTCGAGATTTAAATCGTGATGGCATGAAGCGGAGACGTTGGGGTGGCCGAGACGAATAGTTCGATGCATTCAGCGAGGACAGCATCAATACCCACAGATGAGCGTGCGTCGACGGGTGGAGCGACACAATCTCAAGTCCTTGGTGTAGTACCCAGTCGAGGAGGGCCACTCCTTTGCAGTTGCATGCCGAATCTAAGACGCATGAAGTCTTAACGATGATATCTTCTTCCGGGGATGGACGCAAAGATTTGCGTACGTAGATGCTCCCGCAGACGACCGTCGGAATCGTAGAGATGCGAAGTAGGCATCGAGACTTCCGAAGCGACGAGCGCGTCGTCATGTGAAAAGCCCGGGGCGGCTTGCGCGTGGCGGCCGAGGATGGCTTCCAGTTGCAGTGTTTACCTTCGTCTTGACAACGCTGCTGGCGAAGCCTGCATTGTTCAAACGAATGCTTTGGGGTCTGATCCGGCTTGAGGAACTGATTATGTTCCTTACAGTAGGAGCATGGGACTCCGGCGAAGGGTGGACGCTTTGGTGAAGTCGGGGCGGACTTGGTGGCGGCCGTAACCATCGAAGATTTCTTCGAAGGGATGGCGATTGCGTTCGCACCAGTGAGGGGCGGGCGTGTTGCAGTCTTCTTCG
>WBZZ01005631.1:40000-47500 GCA_019918135.1 Paulinella micropora
AGCAGCGGCGGCGTCGTAAAGTATCTAAGCCTTGCACCATTCGAAATAGTATTCTTCGTCTTCTTCTTCTTCTTCTTCTTCTTCTTCTTCTTCTTCTTCTTCTTCTTCTTCTTCATCTTCTTCTTCTTCTTCTTCTTCTTCTTCTTCTTCTTCTTCTTCTTCTTCTCTTCTTCTTCTTCTTCTTCTTCTTCTTCTTCTTCTTCTTCTTCTTCTTCTTCTTCTTCTTCATCTTTTTTTTTTTTTTTTTTTTTTTTTTAAATCTCTTGATTCCAGTTCTATTTATCTCTTCAGAATCTGCTTCCCATTTATTCCTTCTGGAGACAAGTATTGAAGACTTATCCGGCCACTCTTATTCAAAGTATTAATATGTACGTAAATTGTAACACCCACGGTATATTATATTATACTACATCGTTATTTCGCTATTAGTTTTTATAGGAATTCACTCGTGGAAGTGATTCCTTGTCATTAAATAAATTACAAGATGAATTCTTATTACATTTCCGGTTTAGAAGAATACTTCCGTTATATTAGGATAAACTTCAGGATACTATGGGGGGAGCTTGGAAGCTTGGACCCCATAGGGCCCGCTATAAATCCTATATATTTTACACTTGACCGTTTACCGCAGTGGTGAAGGTTGTTGGGATTTAAGTTCCACAAAGCTGTGGCATCCTTATTCATTATATAGTAACCTCTCACGTTAATAGCGTTGACCCGAACCTTTTGGAACAACTTGAAGTGATGTAGTGATAGTAACCGTTTGTAGTATAAGGGCTTGAAAAATGGTACGGAAATTCCGTGGAATTTAGCCGCTTTTTCCAGTGACAGTGACTCGTGACTGGAAATTTATCAGGCTAAATAAAGGAAATTGCACAGGCTTATGTGTTATGTTTTTCAAGTTGGTATTAATATGTTTTGGCATTGTGCAGGTTGCGGACAAACGCATCGTGTCAGTTTTGACCTGGTCATAGGGACACTCAGAGTCAGTTTCTTGCCACCGGGGTTTTCCGTTTGCAGTGGCTGCTGTTTGGTTTCAATTCTGTCAGTGGCTTCCCTTTCCGAGGCATTTATAGAAGTGGAAGTTAGCCTAGAACTAGTTGTCACGGTTCAATTATTGTGAACTTCATTCATTTTCTTTGAGCTCTTAAGGGAACTGAGACCACTGACAGTGGCAAGTGCCAGTCACTGTGAACTTGATCATTATATACAAAATTTTGTTATTTTGGTTGAAGTTGGGGTTTAACTGATCTTTCAAGTCACACTGACAGTGCTAGCTCCTTTGCCAAATTAAGGATCAGTTAAGGTTTCAGGGCAGCCTCGGAAGGAATGAGGTAATACTATCATTATTACGTGACCGGTAATGAATATTATCAATAATGAATTAATCATGAATAAGGAATCATTAGAGTGCCACAAGTGCTGTAGTCTGTCACATCACGCGTTGAGACTGAGGGACTTGACAGTCAGACTTGTTATTAATAAATGGATTGCCGGAGCAATCGGTAGCCGGCCGCAGAGCAATTTACAATGAAAGAATAGTGATCTAACTTAAAGCAAGTTCAATAAAAACTCTAACGGAGCGCTCGGCCTCAGTGTGCTGCCCGCTTTTTTATATTATTAATATTAATATTTTTACTAGATTTGGGTGGAAAAAATGCTATCTTTCTCATTGGACCGTCACATTTGCACAAAAACTAAAAAAAAAAAAAAAAAAAAAAAAAAAAATCCTTCAACCGAGTGCTCTGATTCGAGACATTGTGCTCAAGTATTAATATTTTTCATTTAGCTGATTATTAATAATATAATATCAGCTGCAGCTTCGGATACAGCAGTATTAAGTAAGCCGGAGTGCCAATTTGTAGTTACATATTGAGGCTCAACAAGATAGCGAGCACCGGGATACCTGTCAGTGAAATCGCGGTCCCATGAGTGGTCTTGTAAATCTCCGACTTCTATCCCGCTCGGACATTAACCAAAAAACGATTTGATTTTTGTCAAGATGACAGATAAGACGTGGTGGTGGGGGGGGGGGGCATGGGGCAAACGAAACTTCAAATTTCCAAGCAGCGACTAAAGTTTCCACTACGGCTACAAATACTGACAAATTTTTCCGGGTGTGTAAAGAAAAATTATTTTTCCGGTTTCCGGAAAGGTTTTTCATACCTGACAAGTTTTCTTGCCGGATCCCGGAAAAATTTTTCATGCATGACAAAGTATTTCGTCAGGATCCGGCAAGAAAAATTAAATTTTTCTTGCCGGATCCAGGAAAACTTTACATTTTAATGTATGAAAAGCTTTTTTGCCAGCATCCGGCAAGAAAAAAATTTATTCTTCCTGATCCCGGAAAATGTTTCCATGTCTGCAACAGAAAAGTTTTTGATCCCGGAATATTATTTTTCAGGTTAATGGCAAAGTTTTCCGATATCCGGAAAAGTTCCGGAACCGACAAAGTTACGGAAAACTTTTCCGATAATCGGAAAAGTTTTCCGATAACCGGCACAATTTTCCGGTTCATGGCAAACTTTTCCAGGTTTGCCGCCGCAAGTTTTCAGGACTAGGCAAAGTTTACCCATACCAACCAACGTTTTCCGGAACCGACAAAATTTTCCCATTAAAGCAGGCAACGTTTTCCGATAACCGGCAAAAAGTTTTCAGGTTCATGGCAAACTTTTCCAGGTTTGCAAAAGTGAATATGACAGGGACATTTAAGAGTAATACAGTGTTTTATTATTATTAGAAATCAGATTCAGTACTTTCAAAACAAAATAAGTTTATTAATATTATGAATAACCCAGCATTGGTATTGCAATTCGCAATCTTTCATCAAGTGTGGCTGTGTCCCGCAGTGGTTGCCTAAAAGCAACGATTGAACACAATACTTCATCCATGCGGATCCACTTTTCTATTTGGTTAACAGAGGGACGTATCATTGATGGTGGAAGATTCTCCCAGTACGCCTTTCTTGTGGATTGTAAACAAAGTTACTTAATTTCAGGAACCTGGGTACCAAACCTTCAGAAACAACTAACTGCAAGCCAGAGTGCACCAAGCAGTAAGTGTTGTCCTTCAAAGTGACAAAGCTAGCTGAACAATCACGTTTAGCAGGGTTGGAGATGCCATCCTCACAAACAAACCGCTTGCCGTCACACACAAAGTGTGAAAATACTTCTCCTTTGCATTTCTTCTCGTCTTCTTCCATCCAAACTGTCTCGTAGTCTTGCAGCAACGGCCTGAATAAGTGATCACAGTTTCACTGAAACAGGAACTTCCTTTTTGTTAAACATACTTTTCGCAGTACTAACCACAGTTTACGCATTTATAACTTATTATGTACTTCGGAAAGTATGTTTGCAGCGATTCAGCGTGACTTAGCTGGACAGTGTGTATCTCACTGCATTTCTTTCGTTGCCGTTGGGGTATTTTTCCAGGTTCAGTCGATAGCCCAACCTCTCCCTTTGCTTAATCATGTTCTGCGCCAAGCCGGCAAGATGCTCCTCCCTGGAAAGTTTGGGAACAGTTGGACATCGCCTGTTTAAATATGACCTTAGATGTCTAATTGGTATGCTCATCTTCCTAGCCGTCCATACTCGCTCCCTCCTTATCTGCCCATGGAGTATAGCAGCGAAGCACCAAGTCCCATCCCCGGACATCTCTTACGCCATGGCCCACAGGATGTTTCTATGGTTGTTGACCCTTAGGGCGCTGTATTTCAAACGGGGTGACAGGAGGTTGATCAAGATGTTGTCTGAAGGGTTTCGTGTCCCTAGACTTCCCAAATCTTGGATACCAGCGAAGGGCCCGTCTGCCGCTGCAAGGGCGCTGGGGCTTTACGCGTGTGAAGCTACAGAAATCAATGTCTTCAGTGTACCCGTGATAGCTAACATAGAGAAGCTGATAAACGAACACCCTTTAGTCTGGTACGTTGACTCCGAATTTGCTGGGGAGAAAGTCTCGAGGAAATCTCGTTCCGGTTATATCTTCCTTTTTAACGGGGCACCGGTAGCTTGGTGTTCAAAGCTTCAAAGTGTCATAGCACAGTCAACCCTTGAGTCGGAAACTGTGTCGGCCAACGAAGCGTCACCGTTAGGGAGTTACTTGCGTTGAGACAGACCCTCCGGGATATCGGATTACCCCCGAAGGGTTATACCCCCTTGTTCGAGGATAATTAGGGGACTATCATCCTCTCTGAAAGAGGTTGGGGGAGTCTCGGACCAAACACATCGATGTAAGATATCACTTACTCGAGAAATTGGTCAAAAGGGGAGTGGTAAAGTTATTCCGGGTACCGACGGAGGATAATATCGCGGATTTATTTACCAAGATAAATTTCATGTATGAGAAATTCAATTATCTGGCAGATCAAATCTCGGTGAAGTTGGTGAAGGAATTTCTCGCAAGGTTCGGAAGGGAAGTTGCGCTGTAATTACCGGATATTTTATGTATAGTTAGGTAAGCTAGTATGTTCATTTCCAATTATGTTCCCGGAAGCAGTCTGTATAAATTTTCGTATATTGTATTCTCCGCATATTTTATATTGAGGGGGTTGTTATAGGTGACCATGGTGCCGACCAGGAGGACACTGCATTTGCCTGGATGTTTCGTGCTCTTTGGAGTATGAAGTATTCAGGCAGAACGCGACGCCCATGGATGAGCGCTTTACTACGTGACCTATGACCTCCCCCCCTCGGTAGTAATATTCCTAAATTAATTTACTTCAAATAAAGGTCAATCCGGGGCCAGGGGGAGGAGTGCGAAGTCATGATGCGATCGTAGGAGTCGTTCCAGAGATGATCGGACTATGCGGGATCGGATTCACTCACATCGTCCCTTCTACTCATTGAGTACGATCATGTCTCGGGACCTTGAAAGTTAACTTATATTAGTAGTATTGGTAACCGTATGGTAGTTTTTACATATTTTGCTCATACTTATATGTTCATTAAGAGGCCAAGTTGGAACTTTGTTTGTGGGTGGTACGAAGGGTGTTTCATCGTTCCTAGAGAGACGATAGACCTGGGTGCCCTCATTCAGATAATACAGAGCAGCCGATAATTTTTGGAAATTTTATATACACACTTACGGGAAGCGCTTCCAAATTTTATTTTTGGATTATGTTCATAGATGTGGTATATACTTGTCGTAAATACATATGTATTATTTTATCATATATATTAATGTTACATATTCAAAGTTATGTTATTACTTCTCTTGACGTTCTCACTATAACTATGTAGCAGTGCTTTCAAACTTATATGATCATACAGGCTATATATATGCCAGTCTATTCAACTACATATTATTTTTACTCAGTTGGGAGGTAGGGAGAGTAGGGAGTTAATCATCTTCTCGTTGGGTAGGCCTGACTATATCACAGGCCCGCCGCTGCCTTGTATGTACCCTAGCTGATATATACATACTCGCTGTGGATAGGAGGGTAGCGACTGGCAACCCCAACATTACTTCTCGGAGAGAGTAAGGATAAGAGTATTAATATATCATCGGTTTCAAGTTCAACCGAGTTTACGGTGTTTTCCAATGTTTCACAAAATAGTTTTAGATTCAAGTTTATCATCAGTGTCACGTTAGGACCGGCAGTAACTTACATATTAATTTACTTTGTTCCAGGGGGGGTGTTGGAACTAATAATCAGGCTTAATTAATAGTGAGGGCCGGCCGTATCGTAGTAACGGTCAATGGACAATTTTATTAATAATAGTATTTAGTCATACCGGCCCACCCCAAGGACAATTACCTATTTTACCTATATCACTCTAAGTGTAACGGTGAATTCAAAGGGGGTTGGAGCACTTAGTGACGTGTCAGTAATTATTCAAATCTCTCAGTAAGGTAAGTACGAACCCTCTCGTCTAGTGGGTTATGAGCCTTGGCAGCGCTTAACTCTGGTAGCACTGCAAGCAAGGAAGGAAGAAGACCATCGCCGACCTGGGGGCGACTGTCGAAAGGGGTTGATGCCATTCCATTAATTGGCACATTAAAAGGGAAGCTTTCACACTGAGACCCTTTGGCTCAGTTTTTGAACGCATTGCTACCTGTCCCCGTTTTAGGTGAAAGCAAAGAGGAGTGTGGCAGATTTGGTGAGAGACACCTCACCAGACTTTGGTCAGAACTTGCACACTGTGTGGGCAAGACTAACCAAAAGGTTTCGTAAGGTGAGTGAGGAAGATGTGCAAGATAAAATAAATGCGATGAATGCATGGACATTTGATGAGGGGTGCGATTATGCTCCACAGTTTGATGCGTTTGTTGCGTTAGACGAAGAGCTAAAGGCAGTAGGCCATAAAACACCCCACAGAACGATGGAAACTATAATCACTAATGCCTTACAAAACACTGAGTATGCGTCAGAGGGGGTGAGGAAGGATTGGGGAGGATGGATGAGCACGCTGAAGATGAATAAGAAGCAGCATGCATGGTCTTTTGAGGAATGGTGGGAGGAGTTGGAAGAAAGAGCATTGGCGATAGATAGGAACAAAGAGAGAGAGAGAGAGAGAGAGAGAGAGAGAGAGAGAGAGAAGAAGAAGATGAAGAAAGAAAAAGCACACGCAGGGAAAGATGCCAACAAAAGAGAGGAAGGGCAGAGAGGTGTGTGTTTTGGGTTTCAAAGAGAGAGTGGATGCAAGTGGGGGGATGAGTGTCGTTTTGTTCATACAGAGGGGTCAGTCACTATGCGTAGTGTGCCTGGGGTGTGCTACATGTTTGAACAGTCAGGCAGCTGTGATAGATCTAACTGTAGGTTTAAACACACCACCACTAATAAGAAAGGGGGAGGGAAAGGAACAGGAACGAGAAAGAAGACGTGGAAGAATGGAGAAAGAAGACAGGAACGAGAAAGAAGACGTAACATGGAGGGGCATGTGTTCTCCGCATGTGAGAGGGAGTGCAGGATGTGTGGGGGTGAGCATAGACTGCATGAATGTGAAGAGATGAAGAAGGCGAGAGAAGAGCCAGGTGAGAAGGAAGAACCGAGAGAGAAAGAAAAGAGAGGAAAAGTGGAACATGGAAAGTTTGGTAGGGGGAGTAAGTCAGACACTTCTGACAAAGATAGGGGGAGTGAGTCAGACACAGATGAGGAAGGTGAGAAGGTGAAAGCATTCAAAAGGATGACGAGATTTTTGACAGGGCGAGACAGAGCAGGCATGGTAAAGGAGAAGGCCCACATGGGCAAAGTGATGGTAGTACAAGAGAGAGTAATCTATCGTCTATGTGAGGGGCGAGTGTCAGGTGAGCAGCAATGTTTTGTGTGCACTGATGACATGGAGAGTGAGAATGTGTTGCTGCGAGAGGCAGCTTATGGTCTGTTGAGAGGGCGATTTTGCGGGCTGCATGCAGATCAGGAAAGAGAGAGAGAGAGAAGGAAGCCTCAGGGATGGGGGAGCAAAACATGATTAGCCCGCCTGAGCCGTTAGTTGAGAAGAAGAAGAAAGAGAAGACGAAGAGCGCAAAGCGCAGAAATAAGAAGAAGAAAGGAAAGATAGT
>WBZZ01005631.1:52500-62500 GCA_019918135.1 Paulinella micropora
GAGAGAAAGAAAGAGGGAGAGAGAGAGAGAGGAGGGAGAGAGAGAGAGAGAGAGAGTGAGAGAGGAAGAGAGAGAGAGAGAGAGAGAGAGAGAGAAAGAGAGAGAGAGAGAGAGAAATTCAATAGCCCGCATCCACTGATCCAGCGGCGCAGAGGCATGGTGATTGACGTTGACATCATTCCAGCTGAACAAACACTGCCAGGTGCAGCAGCGGCGGCGTCGTAACGTATCTAAGCCTTGCACCATTCGAAATAGTATTCTTCTTCTTCTTCTTCTTCTTCTTCTTCTTCTTCTTTCTTCTTCTTCTTCTTCTTCTTCTTCTTCTTCTTCTTCTTCTTCTTCTTCTTCTTCTTCTTCTTCTTCTTCTTCTTCTTCTTCTTCATCTTCATCTTCATCTTCTTCTTCTTCTTCTTCTCTTCTTCTTCTTCTTCTTCTTCTTCTTCTTCTTCTTCTTCTTCTTCTTCTTCTTCTTCTTCTTCTTCTTCTTCTTCTTCTTCTTCTTCTTCTTCTTCTTCTTCTTCTTCTTCTTTTTCTTCTTCTTCTTCTTCATCTTTTTTTTTTTTTTTTTTTTTTTTTTTTTTTTTTTTTTTTAATCTCTTGATTCCAGTTCTATTTATCTCTTCAGAATCTGCTTCCCATTTATTCCTTCTGGAGACAAGTATTGAAGACTTATCCGGCCACTCTTATTCAAAGTATTAATATGTACGTAAATTGTAACACCCACGGTATATTATATTATACTACATCGTTATTTCGCTATTAGTTTTTATAGGAATTCACTCGTGGAAGTGATTCCTTGTCATTAAATAAATTACAAGATGAATTCTTATTACATTTCCGGTTTAGAAGAATACTTCCGTTATATTAGGATAAACTTCAGGATACTATGGGGGGAGCTTGGAAGCTTGGACCCCATAGGGCCCGCTATAAATCCTATATATTTTACACTTGACCGTTTACCGCAGTGGTGAAGGTTGTTGGGATTTAAGTTCCACAAAGCTGTGGCATCCTTATTCATTATATAGTAACCTCTCACGTTAATAGCGTTGACCCGAACCTTTTGGAACAACTTGAAGTGATGTAGTGATAGTAACCGTTTGTAGTATAAGGGCTTGAAAAATGGTACGGAAATTCCGTGGAATTTAGCCGCTTTTTCCAGTGACAGTGACTCGTGACTGGAAATTTATCAGGCTAAATAAAGGAAATTGCACAGGCTTATGTGTTATGTTTTTCAAGTTGGTATTAATATGTTTTGGCATTGTGCAGGTTGCGGACAAACGCATCGTGTCAGTTTTGACCTGGTCATAGGGACACTCAGAGTCAGTTTCTTGCCACCGGGGTTTTCCGTTTGCAGTGGCTGCTGTTTGGTTTCAATTCTGTCAGTGGCTTCCCTTTCCGAGGCATTTATAGAAGTGGAAGTTAGCCTAGAACTAGTTGTCACGGTTCAATTATTGTGAACTTCATTCATTTTCTTTGAGCTCTTAAGGGAACTGAGACCACTGACAGTGGCAAGTGCCAGTCACTGTGAACTTGATCATTATATACAAAATTTTGTTATTTTGGTTGAAGTTGGGGTTTAACTGATCTTTCAAGTCACACTGACAGTGCTAGCTCCTTTGCCAAATTAAGGATCAGTTAAGGTTTCAGGGCAGCCTCGGAAGGAATGAGGTAATACTATCATTATTACGTGACCGGTAATGAATATTATCAATAATGAATTAATCATGAATAAGGAATCATTAGAGTGCCACAAGTGCTGTAGTCTGTCACATCACGCGTTGAGACTGAGGGACTTGACAGTCAGACTTGTTATTAATAAATGGATTGCCGGAGCAATCGGTAGCCGGCCGCAGAGCAATTTACAATGAAAGAATAGTGATCTAACTTAAAGCAAGTTCAATAAAAACTCTAACGGAGCGCTCGGCCTCAGTGTGCTGCCCGCTTTTTTATATTATTAATATTAATATTTTTACTAGATTTGGGTGGAAAAAATGCTATCTTTCTCATTGGACCGTCACATTTGCACAAAAACTAAAAAAAAAAAAAAAAAAAAAAAAAAAAAAATCCTTCAACCGAGTGCTCTGATTCGAGACATTGTGCTCAAGTATTAATATTTTTCATTTAGCTGATTATTAATAATATAATATCAGCTGCAGCTTCGGATACAGCAGTATTAAGTAAGCCGGAGTGCCAATTTGTAGTTACATATTGAGGCTCAACAAGATAGCGAGCACCGGGATACCTGTCAGTGAAATCGCGGTCCCATGAGTGGTCTTGTAAATCTCCGACTTCTATCCCGCTCGGACATTAACCAAAAAACGATTTGATTTTTGTCAAGATGACAGATAAGACGTGGTGGTGGGGGGGGGGGGCATGGGGCAAACGAAACTTCAAATTTCCAAGCAGCGACTAAAGTTTCCACTACGGCTACAAATACTGACAAATTTTTCCGGGTGTGTAAAGAAAAATTATTTTTCCGGTTTCCGGAAAGGTTTTTCATACCTGACAAGTTTTCTTGCCGGATCCCGGAAAAATTTTTCATGCATGACAAAGTATTTCGTCAGGATCCGGCAAGAAAAATTAAATTTTTCTTGCCGGATCCAGGAAAACTTTACATTTTAATGTATGAAAAGCTTTTTTGCCAGCATCCGGCAAGAAAAAAATTTATTCTTCCTGATCCCGGAAAATGTTTCCATGTCTGCAACAGAAAAGTTTTTGATCCCGGAATATTATTTTTCAGGTTAATGGCAAAGTTTTCCGATATCCGGAAAAGTTTTCCGGAACCGACAAAGTTACGGAAAACTTTTCCGATAATCGGTAAAGTTTTCCGATAACCGGCACAATTTTCCGGTTCATGGCAAACTTTTCCAGGTTTGCCGCCGCAAGTTTTCAGGACTAGGCAAAGTTTACCCATACCAACCAACGTTTTCCGGAACCGACAAAATTTTCCCATTAAAGCAGGCAACGTTTTCCGATAACCGGCAAAAAGTTTTCAGGTTCATGGCAAACTTTTCCAGGTTTGCAAAAGTGAATATGACAGGGACATTTAAGAGTAATACAGTGTTTTATTATTATTAGAAATCAGATTCAGTACTTTCAAAACAAAATAAGTTTATTAATATTATGAATAACCCAGCATTGGTATTGCAATTCGCAATCTTTCATCAAGTGTGGCTGTGTCCCGCAGTGGTTGCCTAAAAGCAACGATTGAACACAATACTTCATCCATGCGGATCCACTTTTCTATTTGGTTAACAGAGGGACGTATCATTGATGGTGGAAGATTCTCCCAGTACGCCTTTCTTGTGGATTGTAAACAAAGTTACTTTAATTTCAGGAACCTGGGTACCAAACCTTCAGAAACAACTAACTGCAAGCCAGAGTGCACCAAGCAGTAAGTGTTGTCCTTCAAAGTGACAAAGCTAGCTGAACAATCACGTTTAGCAGGGTTGGAGATGCCATCCTCACAAACAAACCGCTTGCCGTCACACACAAAGTGTGAAAATACTTCTCCTTTGCATTTCTTCTCGTCTTCTTCCATCCAAACTGTCTCGTAGTCTTGCAGCAACGGCCTGAATAAGTGATCACAGTTTCACTGAAACAGGAACTTCCTTTTTGTTAAACATACTTTTCGCAGTACTAACCACAGTTTACGCATTTATAACTTATTATGTACTTCGGAAAGTATGTTTGCAGCGATTCAGCGTGACTTAGCTGGACAGTGTGTATCTCACTGCATTTCTTTCGTTGCCGTTGGGGTATTTTTCCAGGTTCAGTCGATAGCCCAACCTCTCCCTTTGCTTAATCATGTTCTGCGCCAAGCCGGCAAGATGCTCCTCCCTGGAAAGTTTGGGAACAGTTGGACATCGCCTGTTTAAATATGACCTTAGATGTCTAATTGGTATGCTCATCTTCCTAGCCGTCCATACTCGCTCCCTCCTTATCTGCCCATGGAGTATAGCAGCGAAGCACCAAGTCCCATCCCCGGACATCTCTTACGCCATGGCCCACAGGATGTTTCTATGGTTGTTGACACTTAGGGCGCTGTATTTCAAACGGGGTGACAGGAGGTTGATCAAGATGTTGTCTGAAGGGTTTCGTGTCCCTAGACTTCCCAAATCTTGGATACCAGCGAAGGGCCCGTCTGCCGCTGCAAGGGCGCTGGGGCTTTACGCGTGTGAAGCTACAGAAATCAATGTCTTCAGTGTACCCGTGATAGCTAACATAGAGAAGCTGATAAACGAACACCCTTTAGTCTGGTACGTTGACTCCGAATTTGCTGGGGAGAAAGTCTCGAGGAAATCTCGTTCCGGTTATATCTTCCTTTTCAACGGGGCACCGGTAGCTTGGTTTTCAAAACTTCAAACCGTCATAGCACAGTCAACTCTTGAGTCGGAAACTGTGTCGGCCAACGAAGCGTCACCGTTAGGGAGTTACTTGCGTTGAGACAGACCCTCCGGGATATCGGATTACCCCCGAAGGGTTATACCCCCTTGTTCGAGGATAATGAGTGGACTATCATCCTCTCTGAAAGAGGTTGGGGGAGTCTCGGACCAAACACATCGATGTAAGATATCACTTACTCGAGAAATTGGTCAAAAGGGGAGTGGTAAAGTTATTCCGGGTACCGACGGAGGATAATATCGCGGATTTATTTACCAAGATAAATTTCATGTATGAGAAATTCAATTATCTGGCAGATCAAATCTCGGTGAAGTTGGTGAAGGAATTTCTCGCAAGGTTCGGAAGGGAAGTTGCGCTGTAATTACCGGATATTTTATGTATAGTTAGGTAAGCTAGTATGTTCATTTCCAATTATGTTCCCGGAAGCAGTCTGTATAAATTTTCGTATATTGTATTCTCCGCATACTTTATATTTAGGTGGGTGTTATAGGTGACCATGGTGCCGACCAGGAGGACACTGCATTTGCCTGGATGTTTCGTGCTCTTTGGAGTATGAAGTATTCAGGCAGAACGCGACGCCCATGGATGAGCGCTTTACTACGTGACCTATGACCTCCCCCCCCTCGGTAGTAATATTCCTAAATTAATTTACTTCAAATAAAGGTCAATCCGGGGCCAGGGGGAGGAGTGCGAAGTCATGATGCGATCGTAGGAGTCGTTCCAGAGATGATCGGACTATGCGGGATCGGATTCACTCACATCGTCCCTTCTACTCATTGAGTACGATCATGTCTCGGGACCTTGAAAGTTAACTTATATTAGTAGTATTGGTAACCGTATGGTAGTTTTTACATATTTTGCTCATACTTATATGTTCATTAAGAGGCCAAGTTGGAACTTTGTTTGTGGGTGGTACGAAGGGTGTTTCATCGTTCCTAGAGAGACGATAGACCTGGGTGCCCTCATTCAGATAATACAGAGCAGCCGATAATTTTTGGAAATTTTATATACACACTTACGGGAAGCGCTTCCAAATTTTATTTTTGGATTATGTTCATAGATGTGGTATATACTTGTCGTAAATACATATGTATTATTTTATCATATATATTAATGTTACATATTCAAAGTTATGTTATTACTTCTCTTGACGTTCTCACTATAACTATGTAGCAGTGCTTTCAAACTTATATGATCATACAGGCTATATATATGCTAGTCTATTCAACTACATATTATTTTTACTCAGTTGGGAGGTAGGGAGAGTAGGGAGTTAATCCTCTTCTCGTTGGGTAGGCCTGACTATATCACAGGCCCGCCACTGCCTTGTATGTACCCTAGCTGATATATACATACTCGCTGTGGATAGGAGGGTAGCGACTGGCAACCCCAACATTACTTCTCGGAGAGAGTAAGGATAAGAGTATTAATATATCATCGGTTTCAAGTTCAACCGAGTTTACGGTGTTTTCCAATGTTTCACAAAATAGTTTTAGATTCAAGTTTATCATCAGTGTCACGTTAGGACCGGCAGTAACTTACATATTAATTTACTTTGTTCCAGGGGGGGTGTTGGAACTAATAATCAGGCTTAATTAATAGTGAGGGCCGGCCGTATCGTAGTAACGGTCAATGGACAATTTTATTAATAATAGTATTTAGTCATACCGGCCCACCCCAAGGACAATTACCTATTTTACCTATATCACTCTAAGTGTAACGGTGAATTCAAAGGGGGTTGGAGCACTTAGTGACGTGTCAGTAATTATTCAAATCTCTCAGTAAGGTAAGTACGAACCCTCTCGTCTAGTGGGTTATGAGCCTTGGCAGCGCTTAACTCTGGTAGCACTGCAAGCAAGGAAGGAAGAAGACCATCGCCGACCTGGGGGCGACTGTCGAAAGGGGTTGATGCCATTCCATTAATTGGCACATTAAAAGGGAAGCTTTCACACTGAGACCCTTTGGCTCAGTTTTTGAACGCATTGCTACCTGTCCCCGTTTTAGGTGAAAGCAAAGAGGAGTGTGGCAGATTTGGTGAGAGACACCTCACCAGACTTTGGTCAGAACTTGCACACTGTGTGGGCAAGACTAACCAAAAGGTTTCGTAAGGTGAGTGAGGAAGATGTGCAAGATAAAATAAATGCGATGAATGCATGGACATTTGATGAGGGGTGCGATTATGCTCCACAGTTTGATGCGTTTGTTGCGTTAGACGAAGAGCTAAAGGCAGTAGGCCATAAAACACCCCACAGAACGATGGAAACTATAATCACTAATGCCTTACAAAACCCTGAGTATGCGTCAGAGGGGGTGAGGAAGGATTGGGGAGGATGGATGAGCACGCTGAAGATGAATAAGAAGCAGCATGCATGGTCTTTTGAGGAATGGTGGGAGGAGTTGGAAGAAAGAGCATTGGCGATAGATAGGAACAAAGAGAGAGAGAGAGAGAGAAGAGAGAGAGAGAGAGAGAGAGAGAGAGAAGAAGAAGATGAAGAAAGAAAAAGCACACGCAGGGAAAGATGCCAACAAAAGAGAGGAAGGGCAGAGAGGTGTGTGTTTTGGGTTTCAAAGAGAGAGTGGATGCAAGTGGGGGGATGAGTGTCGTTTTGTTCATACAGAGGGGTCAGTCACTATGCGTAGTGTGCCTGGGGTGTGCTACATGTTTGAACAGTCAGGCAGCTGTGATAGATCTAACTGTAGGTTTAAACACACCACCACTAATAAGAAAGGGGGAGGGAAAGGAACAGGAACGAGAAAGAAGACGTGGAAGAATGGAGAAAGAAGACAGGAACGAGAAAGAAGACGTAACATGGAGGGGCATGTGTTCTCCGCATGTGAGAGGGAGTGCAGGATGTGTGGGGGTGAGCATAGACTGCATGAATGTGAAGAGATGAAGAAGGCGAGAGAAGAGCCAGGTGAGAAGGAAGAACCGAGAGAGAAAGAAAAGAGAGGAAAAGTGGAACATGGAAAGTTTGGTAGGGGGAGTAAGTCAGACACTTCTGACAAAGATAGGGGGAGTGAGTCAGACACAGATGAGGAAGGTGAGAAGGTGAAAGCATTCAAAAGGATGACGAGATTTTTGACAGGGCGAGACAGAGCAGGCATGGTAAAGGAGAAGGCCCACATGGGCAAAGTGATGGTAGTACAAGAGAGAGTAATCTATCGTCTATGTGAGGGGCGAGTGTCAGGTGAGCAGCAATGTTTTGTGTGCACTGATGACATGGAGAGTGAGAATGTGTTGCTGCGAGAGGCAGCTTATGGTCTGTTGAGAGGGCGATTTTGCGGGCTGCATGCAGATCAGGAAAGAGAGAGAGAGAAGGAAGCCTCAGGGATGGGGGAGCAAAACATAATTAGCCCGCCTGAGCAGTTAGTTGAGAAGAAGAAGAAAGAGAAGACGAAGAGCGCAAAGCGCAGAAATAAGAAGAAGAAAGGAAAGATAGTGACGAAGAAGGTGGGCCAAGTAGAAGGGCCAAGGCATGTTATGCCGTCCAGGAAACCCGTAGGTTCGGATGACAACGACCAACGCAACCCCCGGGGGGCGGACAGCGATATCGACAGCGACAGCAGTTCAAGCTCGGGCTCGGAGCGAAGATCGGTGGGGCGCGCGACGCACATGTGGTTCAACTACCCGGGCGGCGGGCTCAAGCGGCGGCAAGTGTGCTACGGGGAATCAGTGAGTTAAGAGCTTCAAGGAAGCAACTTAGGGAGCGGGGCCCGAGCGCGCGGTGGGCGGCGCAACGACTGTGACTTTGTACGGCAGCCCCCGCATCAGAAGTTAAGTTTGGTGCGGGCGGCGGACGGTGACACAAACGGTTAGCCTTTTATAGAGTTGAAGTTAGTATTGAGTTAGTGCATATAGTTGTTAGGCTCCAGTTAATTTCTACTATAGGTACGATATTAATACCATATATGCGAGATTAGTAGCATAAGGCAGGTGGGGCAGTTATTCCTAAATAGGGGGAGCAATGGATACTCAAGTTTATTAATAATAACAGTATTTAGTCATACCGGCCCACACCAAGGACAATTACCTATTTTACATATATCACTCTAAGTGTAACGGTGAATCATAAGTTCAAAGGGGGTTGGAGCACTTAGTGACGTGTCAGTAATTATTCAAATCTCTCAGTAAAGTAAAGTACCGTAAGTACGTGACGAACTAATACTGTACCGGTAAAATACGGTAGAAGTCACATCAATGAAGGATTTGTTAATAATGCATTTAGTCATACCGGCCCACCCGAAGGACAAATACCTATTTTACTTGTGTCATTCTAACTTAAATGTAACGGTGAATTCAAAGCTTTTGCGGTTTGGGGTTGTGACTCTTAGTGACGTGTCAGTTCATTATACGCTATATTGTTAACGACTTTCAAGTGGGAAAAAGAAAAGAATTTGTAGGTTTTCAATTGCACGGTTGTACTTTTTCGATTTTGGGTGCGGGCGAATTTTCAGATTTTGTATTAAAATTTGTTATAGTACTGTTATTAATATAATAATCTACGATAGCAACTACACCCTATTGTATCATTGAGCAGTACTACAGCTTTAGTTGAATAAGAAGGCGCCAACAGAACCCGGTCACGTCACGTAACTTCGCTGGCCGGATCATAAGTAATTGCTCTACCGACACCGTCACTAGACTAGAGGGTACAATAGATCTACTCGCACACTTCCCAGTGTGACTTACGGTATTCCTGCTAGTGGCTAGAGTGGCAAGTATTATATCATAAAACTTGTTTGCGTAACTCGAAGTCAGTTGAATTCCGGACGTTCAAAAATATCAATAATGACATTGACTCACAGTCTGAAACTCCTGAATCTTGTGATTTCAGTTAATAAGCTACATAACCGAAGAGTCACGAAAGGCATGTCAAGACATAAGCAATATAAATATCCCTCAAATATTAAAGCATAAATTCTAAGTCACTCACCCTTCAATTTTTACCAGCCCCCGGGCCCGGCCCCCCCCCCCCCCCCCCCCCCTTGCCCCGCCCCACACCATCCTTACCACACCTACATCTCAAATGATGATGATGGTGATGCTATTGGTGTTGTTGTTGATTGTGGTTGTTGTTCTTGGTTTTGTTCTTGTTGTTGTTGTTGCTGTTGCTGTTGTTGTTGTTGTTGTTGTTGTTGTTGTTGTTATTTTGTTGTTGTTGTTGTTATTTTGTTGTTGTTGTTGTTGTTATTGTTGTTGTTGTTGTTGTTGCTGGTACTGGTGTTGCTGCTCTTGTTCTTAATGTTTTCGTTGCTTCGGTTTGAGTTGTTCGATTGCCTTATTTAAGATGGGCATTACAGAAAAGAATTTGCTCCTAAAACTGCTGCGGTTGTAATAGCAGTGCTTTTTGAATCTTCTCCCGATCCGAAAACCGTTGAGTTCATGTATTCCCGTGTTGTTGTTGTTGTTGTTTTTGTGGTTGTTCTTGTTGTTGTTGTTGCTGTTGTTATTGTTGTTGTTGTTGTTGTTGTTGCTGTTGTTGTTATGTCGTGCTGGTGCTGCTTATTTTAACCCCTTGCTTTCTTTCTCATTTCAACTCTGTCGTCTGCGTTAAAGTTACATATCTGTCTCCCTGTCTCCCTCCCCGGCCCACCT
>WBZZ01005631.1:102500-117500 GCA_019918135.1 Paulinella micropora
CGCGGCCGGGCCGGTCAAATCACTTACCAGTGTTACGATAGTAGGATATTTAATAAACAGATAACTGTTACTAACGATATGAAGACTGAGGAATACCTAAAGTAGGGACTCCGTAATCTCCAGACCAAGGATTAACCGACAGACCGGAACGATCAGTATTGCCATTATATACCGGGTGGGCCGGCATAATCCCTTCTCCCCCCCGAGCGCGCTCGCCAGTATGCGCGCGAGGAGTCGAACTTACGCCTCCGCCGACCAACCTCGAGATAAAATGCAAATATGAACCTGAGTGACGGTCGACGCCGTACCCGTATTAACAAATTAAACAAAATTGTAGGTTGGGCCAAACGCCAACACTTATTAATACATTATGTAAAATTTTGGTTAATTTCCCGTTACGCCCTTTGTCGTCTGTAGAATTGGTTTCCGCCACCGCACGCCTGAAAATGCACCCCTCCTCTGTTGAGACCACAACTCCCTTTGACAGTGCACTCCATTCTTTGTAACCGGCCCCTAGTCACTCAATGTTCACCCGACCTAGTATCGGTCTATACTAGGCTATTCTGGGCGAGTCTTCCCTTCCCGCTTCCGCGACTCAGTTGGATCCGCCCGGCGATCCGATGCTTCCCCAGCCGTGCCCGCGTTCGATCGATACCCATATGTTGTTGCCGTGCTCGGACGCAGCCGCCATCTGGGTCCCGCCGCATCCAACATGTTGGAACCGCCCCCGTCTCGGTCCCGCCGAATCCCGCTCGTCGAAGCCGCCCCCGTATCCGGCGGTCACGCCGAATCCCACTTGTTGAAGCCGCCCCCATCTCGGTCACGCCGAATCCCACTTGTTGAAGCCGCCCCCGTCTCGGTCACGCCGAATCCCACTTGTTGAAGCCGCCCCCGCCTCGGTCACGCCGAATCCAATTGTAACTCGAACTGATACCTCTGGCTTTTAATAGCCTCATAATGCCCTCTCGGTGCGCTGTAGTCCCGGTCGCCCAGCCCAGAGGTAACGTAGGCAAGGAAAGGCTCCCCCGGACCTTTGCTACCACCACCAAGGCCCCTCCGGCACTGAAACGCCATGCTTGAAACGAACCTGAGAGCTCATAACACGAATGATATACACACCCCCTCATCCACTCATCACTCCATCCCTTCTCCCCCCAAAAAGGTCCATGTCCCCTTTTGATCCCCTTTCGCAGCCCCCTGTGAAATATGTTTGCACTCTGGTGCCCCCCCTCACACGAGTGTCAGAGTTGCCGCTTGCCCGTTGCCCCGTTTCTCTTTCTTCTCGTCATCTTTCTTCTTCATCTTTCTCATCTCTGCCCCTCGCCCCCTCCCCTCTCACTATTCTATCCTCTGACTATATCATCCACCCCCTCCCCCCGGCTATCCTATCCATCCTATTGACTATCCCTATTTGTTATCCCCTGTCTTCCTCCCCTCGCTATTCTACCCCTCTCTATCTAAGCTGGATTAGTCAATATGTATTATTCCCCCAACCCAACCCGTATGCCCCCTTCACCCGTTGTTATCAGAAGAATATATAAAGTTCCATATCATCGCTCGTCACAGAGCGGAAAAAAAAATTAAAGTCTTGTATCAGGCCGCTTCCCAGTTTCCCCCATGAGCCTATCAGGCATAAGACATGTTTGTCATTCATTTCCCGATATGTCCTCTATGCCCGATATGTCAGTCTGATATATTTCCCCCATCACACCGTAAAGTCACATGATATTATGTATGCCTATACCCGTGAGCCCGAATGATATAATATTTTTCCCGTATTTGTCTGTATATATAACCCGCGTCGTCACAATGTTTACCTTGTTGGTATAAAATGCATGTAGCATGCCCGTCACCGTACCTGTGAATGTAAAAGTATACCGCTCCCCCTCTCTGATCTTCATTCATCTTCGAATTCGTATGTCAGTCATATTCTCATCGCCCCCTTATAAAGTCCCGCAATTCATTGATACCGTTATCATCCTCTCATATACCCGCAAGTCATATAAGCCGCTATCACCCATCATATACCCGCAAGTCATATAAGCCGTTATCACCCATCATATACCCGCAAGTCATGTAAGCCGTTATCACCCATCATATACCCGCAAGTCATATAAGCCGCTATCACCCCCTACTGTGCCCGCAGGTCGTATTCTTCTCATCTCGTCATCTCTCATCTTCTTTCTTAATCTTCATCTTTCTCTATTCCTATACTATCCTCTCACTCGTCACCCATTCATCACCCCTTTCCTCGTTGTGTGCCCGTCCTCTGGCCCGAGTCATCCGACCACCCGTCGTAGGCCGCTTCTTGCCTCTTGATCCAACCGCCGCCGGTGGAGCGCCGATAATATCGAAAGGCAATCCCTCCGCATCGATCTCGTCCCAAATCTGTGCCGGTATCCGCCTCTCTTCCGTGAGGTCGAACGGCACATTCAGCACCAACCGCGGTCTCGTCTGAATGGTGTATGGGATATGATCCTTGTCGTCCAACTTGATGGTGGCATCCCACGTTTCCCGCTTCTTCCCCGCCTTTTCCAAAAAAACCGGATCGAACCGCCGCATCTTTTCCTCCGCTACCTCGTCACTACTCCTCCAAAACTGCATCACCGGCGTTATGCCCTTCCCCGCCTTATGTCGTGACGTCCCCCCCTGATTTAGAACCCTCATGACATAAAAGTCATATTTAATGTGTCATCGCTTACCTCTTTCGCCGCCGGCATCATCAAGTAGAACTTGCCCGTCTTCCATTTTATCCCATCGATCTCCGCCGCTTTTTCCACCCACAGGCCTCGCTTGTTTTTGATCCCCAAATGCCCCTTCAGTGCCTCTGGCCTCAATGGCCCCCCTGTACCTTGCTTGTCTTGATCCCCTTGTGCTCCCACGCCTTTCCCCTCTGCTTCCCCCTCCCTGCCTTGTATTCCTCCCTCTTCCCGTTTCTTGTCCTCCTCTCTCCGCTTTTCCTCATCCCGCTTTTGTTTCTGTGAAACTCTCTCATGTGAACGTCTCCAATTCCTCTATTGGGTCTGGCAATCTTTTTTTCTCCTCCGCATCCTGTTCGAACGTCACCTCCTCCCTCAGCCTCGCAATCTCCTCCGCCCTCTGCGTCCGTGTCAACAACGGCCGCGGGTTTCCAAATTGATCCGCCGTCCGCTCCAAGGCATCCTGCTCCGTTTCGTAATCCAACAAGTAAGGCGAGAACTTGACCAATCGCCGAACGTGGACTATCTGTTCCTTTTTCGTCCGCTGGTGTCTGATCTTATAATTGTAGGCTGCGGTTTGTTTCATAATCTGATACGGACCCTGCCATTTCTCATTGAGCTTTGTTGAGACCCCCACTGGAACGTTTGGGCAGTATAGCAGCACTGTATCCCCCTCCCGGAATTCCACGTGTTTATATTTCTGTTGGCCCTTCTCGTCCTCCGTCCGCATTGCCGCCTCCCGATGCTTAGTCACAATTTGTTCCGCTTCTGCTAGGGCCCGTAATCTCACTGTCATCAGCTCCAACGGCTGATACAATGCCTTGTGTTGCATCACGTCCTGTGGAGTAGTTAAGACCTTGCCAAACACCATCTGATGTGGGCACAGTCTAGCCCTACCCCCCAAAGACGAAGAACCCAGATTGTTCACCGCAAAGGTGAACGCTTGCAATGCCTCTGGCCATTTGGTTTGCCCGTTCTGACAATAGATCTTCAAGGACGCCTTCAGCGTACGATGCATCCTCTCTATCTTCCCGTTAGCAATAGGGTTGTATGCCGTGACATAATCCCACCGAAACCCGTAGTATGCACTGAGCTCGTTCGACACCCAATTGATAAAGGAGCTTCCTTTGTCCGATATGATCTTCCTGGGTACCCCGATCCGGCTGAATACGTTATCAATCAGTGCTTTGGCCGTCGTCTCCTTGGTGTCGTCAGCCGTGGGAACCGCAATCACGTAGTTAGAGGCCCGATCAATAATCGTGAGGATATACTTGTATCGACCCTCCCCCGCTTCCGGTAAAGGTCCGACGTAATCGATGTGAATCGTGTCAAATATATCCCGTGTTATGTCATACTGCCCCAGTAGCCCCTTGTTCGCATCGTAGACCGTCTTCGGCCTCTGGCATGGCCCACATCCCGAAATGAAACTCTTGATGTCCTTATCCATCGTGTCCCAATAAAACCGTCGAGTCATAGACCACCTCATCCTATCCAGCCCCGGGTGACTCTGTAAAGGGCAGTTGTGTGCCCGTACCGTAACGCTGCCGGCACCCATACCACCCACCGTTCCGGATCGTCCTTGTTCTTGGCCCCGCTCCCGAAATACCAGATTAGCCCGTCCGAGTAAGTGTACTTCTCCTTCCGCCACTTTATATCCCCGTCCGCCGAAATCCCCGTCGGGTTCTCCTGGTGCGCAATAAACCTCTTCCACTCCTCACTGTCTCGCGTGAGCTTGCGGAACATGTCCACCGACGCAAACTTGATTGTCTTGTTTTCCAACTCCAAGGATACCCGGCTTGGGTGTGTGTCCCTCAACATGAGTTCCGGCTTCGCCTCCGTCTGACCCGCCGCCCGCTTCCGCCTTCGTCGGAATCACAATGTTCCCCACCATGGGCATGGTTCGCCACGGAAAAGGTTTCAAATCCCCCACCTCATCCTCCGTCAACTCCTCCTAGGCCTGTACCGCCTCCTTCCATATTTCTTTCTCATATCCCTTTCGCGCATCCTCCAACCCGTGTTCTTCACAACAATCCATCGACTGTGCGTGGGCCGCTTCGTAAAACCGCACATCCTCCCTCTGCGCCTCCTTCCTATTCCTATGCATTTCCGCTACCTCCATCACATACTCCATAGTATTACCGTTGATGGGTTTCCAGTCGTCGAAATTCGCCCTCTGCTCCTCCTCTTCCTAAACAATTTTTCCCAAGACCGTTAAAACCGCTGCGGCCGTCTTGAAGTGAAACCGCGTCAGGTTCATGCCACTCTTCTTCTCCGCGTGGTATACCGGTTTCAGTGCGAATACACCATGACTCTGCTGTTGCGCCCGTGTATCCTTGTCGTCCGCCACCGCCTCCTCCTTCTTTTCCTTCGCATTGTCGTCCTCCGGCGCACCCCCAGCCCTTGACTGGTAGTCCGCACGATAGTTCTCCTTACCCGATATGAATTCAATCGTGAAGTCATATTCGGATATATATAGCTCCAACTGCCATCTTGCCAACCTGCCCGTGTGATCCTGCGACATCAACCACTGTAGGTTGTTGTGATCCGACCGCACCGTCGTCCCTTTGCCCCCCACAGATAGTCACGTAGTTTCTTGAAACCCCAGACTATGGCCAATGCCTCTCTCTGCCGCGTGCAGTATTGTTGTTCTGCCCGTGTCATTCGCTGACTCAGAAACATCACCGGCCTCAAACGCCCCTCGTCATCCCTCTGTTGCAGAACCCTCCTAACGCTTATGCCGATGCATCCGTGTCGAGTATGAAACTCTTGTTGAAATTAGGAAGCTGTAAAACCGTACGCCCTTGGCTCCATGGGTCCATCAAGATATGTGTCCTTAGTGTTTGAACCGCCTTATGAACCGCTGGTGGCCACGTACTCCCCGCACCGCACTCGCCCTCTTTCATGAACAACCGTATTGGTTCCGCGATTTTCGCGAATCCCGGTATGAATTCACTATAGTATTGCGCCAAGGACACAAAGGAGTGTAAATCGGATCTCGTCGCAGAAAGAGGCATAGCCGCAAGCGCTTCTCGCTTCTTCCTCGCAATCGAACACGTCCCGTTCTCGATGTCGTACCCCAGATACTGTATCCGCTTCTGTAAGAATTGGCACTTCTTAGCATTCAACCGGAATCCGAACGCCTTGACGCGTCTCATGATATCACGCAAATGTTGTATGTGTTCCTCTACCGAATTCGAGAAAATGACCACATCATCCAAATACGCGAAGGCGTATCCCGTCGTATCCCCGTACTTCTCCGCAAATTCATTCCGCGTCTCGGAAATTCGCACCCAACATCTTTGTCATCGCCTGCTGAAATATGCCCGGTGCCACCTTCAACCCCATCGGCAGAACCTTCCACACGTAGGTTGTCATCCACACCATGAATGCCGTTAGGTAGCGGCTTTCCTCCGCTAACGGGATCTGCCAGAATCCGCTTTTCAAATCCAACGTCGAGTATATTTTCGCTTTCTGCAACACCTCTATTCCCCTCCGCACGTGTGGCACCGGCGTTTCTATCTTCTTGATGATTTCGTTTATCCTCCAATAGTTGATACACATCCTCAACGTTCCGTCTGGCTTCGGCGCCATGCGTACCGGAGACGCATACTCCGATAGCCGCGCCTCGATCAATCCCTTTTCCAAAGTTCCGCCATCATCTCCCTCGCAATCCGATCCTCATAATGGCTCAACCGCGAAGGCCGTCCTATCCCCGGCACCTCTTGCCCCATCTCTCGTTCGAAAACCGCAACGTGGTTTGTCACCATAGTTGGTCCATCATCATAGCATACTGAATGGCGTGTGTCCTGTGGTATACCCCGGATATGTGCGTGAACGCTTCATCCCAAATGGAGGCCAAATCCCGATCCAGAAGTTCCTCTCGGTACCGCCTAGCTATCTTCCTCGATCCGAGTCGGCAAGCCACTATCAACTTCTGTGTGCGACTCGGAATCGGTATCGGGTCCGCGATTAGGAAATCTTCCACATCGTACAACCACATTTCCGTTCTCCTTCCTACCGGAAACATAATCGTGAAGTCCCCGTGTGAAAGCCGATTTTTCAATGTCTTCTTGATCTGGGGCATTGAATCCGCTACCATGGGTTGGCTTCCCCACCGCTCCTGCAGGAAGTTCAAAATCTCCACCTTGGCCTGGCTAGGCTTGCCCGTATTGCATACTACGTATTGCGCCATAGGCAACACCCGTGTATCCATGTCCTTATGTTGGTATCGCCCGTGTTTCGGAAAACTGTCCGAGGCCTCCTCCCTCTGTCTCCGGAAATACTCCAACCTCGTGTCGACCAGAGCAACGATTCCGGCCCTCGTCCACTCGTCCTCCGACTCGCTCTCCTCTTCCTCCTCCTCGTGTTCCCCAATTGCAAAAACCTCCTGCTCCGCTGCCTTATTCTCCCCTCCCTTCTCAATCTCTACCCGTGCCGCCCTGAAATCGTTCGCCACCCATGCCCCCGGTATGTCTCCTTGTCCCTCCTCTGAGTCGTATTCCACCACTCGATACACCGGAGCGTTTTCCCCCCGTCCATACCGTACCTCTTCTCTGTGACAGTCGATGTGAGTGTGCATACGCTTCAGCGCGTCAAAGCTCCATAGAAGTCCCCCTGTATATGCCGGGACGACCCAAAACCTGTGCGAATATGTATTCCCCCCTTCCAGGTCAAACGCCAGCAGTATCGTGCCCGTCATCGCCGTTGTACCCGACACCCCCATTCACCCAACCCCGTGTCGCCCGAAACCGCTCCTTGAACCATGGTTGTTGTCCGTGCTTGTCCAAAATGTGTTTTCCGATGACGCTGATGGCCGCCATGGTATCGTTGCCAATGACCACATCTCCTCCTAAGCTCCTCAACTTGACCCGAGTATACGCCAGTGGGAGATTTGATCTTTTAATTTGACTAACCGACGGCGTCACTCGCATCGCCTCATGCCTCTGACTCACCTTCCAGTGTGTCTCCAGCAATTGTCGTTCTCGCTCCCGTGTCCTCTCTCTCTCACTTTCCTCTCGCTTCTTTTTCCTCTGCCACCCCCTCTTCCTCACTTCTCTCCCGCTCCCCCTCCAATCTCGCTCTCTCCTTGCCCTCACCCTCACTGTTCTCGCTCTCTTTGTACCCTTTTCCTTGTACCCCCGATCCGCTACATGCTCGCCCCTCTGCCTTCTGCTGTTTTGCATGCCGTTCCCCCTGTCTCTCGTCTATCTCCTCGTCTCTCCCCCTCTTTCTGCCTATGTCAGATCCACATATTCCCGTGTCTTCAAGCTCCTCCCCATCTCGTCCCTTTCCGGGCTCCCGTATCCCGATCCATCGCCCCTTCTCCGTGGTCGCCTCGCCCTCCGTTCCCCTATCATACGTCAAACCCCCATTCCCGTTCGTGATCTCCCCTTCACTCTTTCCTGGTTCACCTGCCGTGGAAACCCCCACGATCTTTACGTCATCGTCGCTGTTAGACCTGCGCGGACGCGCTTCCTCTTGCCGCGGAGGTCGCTCCTGTTCATATATGCCATGAGTGCGATCATGTTCCCGTTCCATCTCCTCTATCGTTTGTTCCGTACCCGCGATGAATCCCGCGCCCTCCGGCTGTCCCTGTCGCTATTGTGTTCCCGCTCCAGCCCCTGCAATCAACCCCTGTTTGTCCATCCCCGGTCTAGGCGCCGCCGCATAATTACCCTAACTCCCTCGAAATCCTCCCCGATACTCGTCCCGATAGCCACTCTGCGGTCCTCTCCCGCCGTTGTTGTCGTTCCTCCGATACCCGTCCCGCATTTCCTCCCGTCGCTCTCCCTCCGTGCTTTTGGGTCGCATGTTGGCTGCCCGGTGGTAGTAACCCTTATCCTTCGCGTCCATCCCTTCGCCTTGATATTGGCCTCATAGAACTCCCGCAGTGCCGGGAGTTCCTCTGGGGGGAACATGTCCTCCAACCCTCCTAGCTGCCACATCCCGTGCCGTACCACCTCTTTCAACTCCCAGTATGCATCGTCTCTGTGTTGCTGCCTGCAAGTGTCTAAATTGTCGTGCCACATATTCATCCCGTGGGTCACCTGGCAGTTTCCCTTAATTCCCAACCAGTGCATAGCGATAGCCGTGTAACATGAGTCCTTGTCCCAGTTCCTGGACCGCAGTGCCCGTCTGGTATACTTTGGGAAACCTTCGATCAGCTCCGAGTCCGGCGGGTACCGTGGCTGCCCCTTTAGCTCCGTGTTCGGCAGAGCCTGTTATGGAACTCTGCGTCGAACTTCGCCTTTTCCCCTCCTCGAGGCGCCCGATCTTCATAAAACACTTGCGGTGGTCGCCGCTCCTGTCGTCGCTCCTGGTATCCTCCATCCCCATACCTCGAGCCCCGTGGTCTATACCCCCCGTCATGCCTTGGCTCCCGATCTCCCCCCCCCCCCCCCCCCCCTTGCGTGAACTGTCGCGGTCGTCCGCCCCCCCGAAAGCCTCCGCTGCCTCCATAGTTGAACCTTGCCTGTGGCCACTTCGCGGTCACCGCTGGCGATGTGATCACACGATCGATCAACGCCGGGTCTTCCTCATGTAATACCCAGCTGACCGGATTGTAAGTGGTGTTCAACCCCTGCCATCGGGTTTTGCCCTCCGGCGTGATATCCGCCAACGCTATCACCTGTGCCGCGATCTCCGGAACCACCGCTTTCGTCTCTTTATCCTTCCATATCCCCGCCAGAACCATTGGGTATATCTCCTTCTTCTCGTGCAACAGACTGAGCCCCGCGATACTGGCAAAGATGTCCCGTAATGCCGTCCTCTTCGTAACCAGAGCCTGTGCCGCGTCCTTCAGCGCCTCTATCTCATCCCCCCTGTCAAGAAGTTGGTGAAACTGGTACACGTCGGCGAACACAAAATGAGCGACATCGACCACCACCTTCTTGTTATTCGCCCCTCGCTCCCCGAACTCCTTCCTGAACCGCTCCTCCCATACATGCGTCAAGTAACCGCGTGTGTTCCTCCCCCGATCCTACCAAGTTGCCCAACAAGTAGCACACTTGGTCCGCCACGTCCCCACACAGTGCAGCTTTTGCCTCACTCCGCAAAGCCACAATGAACTTACGTACCTTGTTCATATACTCATACTCGTGCTGTTTGCTCGCAACCATTGGCCTCTCTCCGTGTTCCTGCAGCAGCTGCGTCTTACGGAGCTGTCCCAGGATCCTCTCCCGTTGTTGTCTCTACCGTCGATCTTTGACTTACTTGTGCCACGCCACCGCTTTTCCCCTTTTCCCCCTTCCCTTGATCTCGATCTGTATTCCGATTCCTCTGAATCCGAGCTCGCCGCTCTCTCCGACTGCCTCCCCTTCTTCTTCTTTGTCTTCCGCTTTTCCGGGGACGCTGTTGCCGCTTCCGCTTCCGTCGCCGCCATCCGAATCCTGATCCACGTATACCAACCCCGCACACATCCGTTCAGCATGGACAAACCAAAGACCCATTGCCGCAGTTCCTTCCGTTTGGCCTCCTTTTCCGCATCCGTCGCCGCATCATTCAACGCCGTTGCCTCTTCCAACAACTTGTACAGTGATGCATCCCTCTTCTCCATCTTTGCCCCCACGTCAGTCGGCCCCGCCATATATTCCCGCATGGCGTCATACGCCTTGCCCGCCAACCCTAAGGCTCCGTACCCAACCCATATGGCAATTCTGTATCAGATCCGGATCCGCCAGGTTCCTGGAAAACGCCGCGTCCCACCTCGTTATCGCATCCGCCATCTTTGCGGCCGCTTGTTGTAACTCCCGTCTCTGCGCCCCTGCTGCCAGACACAACGACTTGATGTCCCCGTTTGATATATATACCCCCTCCTCCAACATCCGATTCATCACGAAATTGGGCAGCTTCGTTTTACTCACTTTGTCCCGGTAAAACCCAACCCCTATGTACAGCGCTTCCGCCAAATGGATCAGGTCCACCATCATCATCCCCGGCCCATATGGAGGTTTTCCCTTGCGCCACATCCACGTCGGCCACTGGTCCACCTCGCTGTATATGCCCCCTTCGTCCTCCCTTTTTGTCCACACCTTGTAGTTTTTCGTCGACAACTGCCTGTATATCTCCGATGCCATCTCCGGCGTACGTTGCATCAGTTCGTGGAAGAATAACGACATAGTTGGTGGGTTCCTCGCATACGTCGGATCCGATGCCGCCGGCGGTGCCTCCGCCTTAGCCTCCGTGTACCGCATTGGGTCCTCCCGTCGGCTCGCCGGTGTAAACGGTATCGCGCGAATGGTCGGTCCTATCCATCCCACTTCCTCGTCGTCTCTGAACTCCGGTGCCCCAGGTTGTGCCTCCATCTCGAATTCTAAGTATAAAGTATGTTATGATTGAAGCCGTGGTCCTCATATGTACATGTTCTTATATCTGTTCGCTTTATATCCTCATCTGACCCCCAAGCCCGTGCTTCTCGTTCCTGTACCGTTCCACCATTATAACCCCGTTTGTTTTCCTTTTTTTTTGGTTTTGTTTTCTGTAAGGCCACCCTTGCCTGTATTTACTCTCTGTCCCTTTTCCCTTCCTCTCCGCTTCTCTATATCTCTTCCCGCATGCATTCGTCCCACATTTCCTTAGAGAGGTCTTGCATCCACTCCACTACTTCCGCTCCCGTCTCCAGCTTCTCGATCCCCTCTTCCTTCCCCGATACCCCTTCCTTCCTCTCTACCTCCCTGTCAGATGTCTCGTCCTGGTCGTTCATTGCGTTATTCCGTTCCTTCTCTTCTCGTCTCTGTTGCCTCCGCTCCTTTTCTAAAGTCTCAATCCATGCCCGCGTTTCGTGACTGTCCCAATCCTTGTCCGGTGTGGTTTTCTCCACCCTTTCTATGATACTCCTGATCCTTAGCGGTCCCACAAACATTCTCCAGCTGTCCTCCCCCCGGTCTTTCAAAATTTTCTCAAAAATACTGGACCTAGCGAGCCGCTCGTTTTCGTCAGCGACAGCTTTAGTGATAAGTATTCTCTTCTCCCTAGCCGGCGTCATGAGTTGAATAGGTTCGCCCGCGCGCATCCTTTCATGTCGGGAATGCATTTCCCTCCTGACAGCTCTATAGACCGCTCGCTTGTACATGATGATGATACCGATCGCGATATGCCGCAGCGTCGATCGGCGGTGTACTTGACGTATAATTTGGTAGACCTAGCACTTGCTTCCAGTTAGGTAAAGAGCGTTCCCAGCAAGCTAAGGCAGCAACAGTGGTGTAGGATCCCAAATTATCCTCTAGTTGAATTCCAATAAAAGTGCCCATCTGAGCTAAGCGGTCGTGCACTTCTTTTGCACTTTTCTGTAGGACATATACGTTAGTTTCACTATCCACCCACGCTTTCGGTTGAAACGACTGTGTGTGACTACGACCCTTGGGTCCCAGAGATATCTTTCAAGTTCAAACTCAGAGGATCTCTGACCGACCCAGTCTTCGCCGGCACAGAAGCTAGTACTTTGGAACACAATGTGTGGCTTTGGAAGGTTTGATAGATCAGGCAAAACTTGGCAGGGATTGTTAGATTCAAGATACAGAATCTTTCAAGTTTCATAAAACAGTGCGCGACGGGTATTGGTAAGAGCGCAAACCTGCCGGGCAAGTTATCGCAGGATCCCGGAGGAGCTGCGTGTTTACGAGTTAGCTTGCACAATTGAGGCGTGTTGTCACTACTAAGCTTTACCTTGTATGCCTCTTGTGCTTGCGGCTCTAACTCATTCCTTCTCATATTAGCATGGTGCCTTTTTGTGTGTGGATGATTGCTAACAGCTAACGATTCTGTCACTTCTTTCTCACTAGCGTTATGTTGCATCACATACAATAACACTCTGTCTACTGTCTCCCTTATTTCCTCGGCTGTGGGCTCGTCTCTTTCTACAAACCTATCAAAATGCGCTCCGGAACTCTTTCATCGCCTCATTTTCTATCTTTCTAAACCTACTGTGTGTCTCTGCCTGAAACCTAAGCTCCTGTATAACTGTTTTCTTTTCTTGCTTCTTACCTCTCTCGTTTTTCTTTTCCCTAACCTCTGGTGTCGCATGTGTGAAGTAGTCTTTGTGGTTCTCTTGTGCTATGTGTATGTCTGTTTTACCGTCTGGTGATGTGAATGTGTTGATTATTCTATGGCTTTGCAACACTGAGACTTAATCTATCTTTCTCTACATCTACACTCTCCTCCCTCTCTGTCTGTCACTCCTACTCACACTCTGGTTCTGTCTCTTCATCTTTCTCTTCCTTTTCCTGCTCTCTTACTTCTTGGGTCTTGAGTCTTTTTTGCTTTCTCAGCATTGTCTAAACGGTTGGCTTGTCTTTTGGCAGTACCAGTCGTGGCAACACGCTGAGGTGACGACCCTTTGCTCTATATCTTCAGCTTTTTTTCACTTTTCTTTTTGATGGGCATCACGACTTAGGATGGAAGGCATGTAGTGGAATTCAAAATAGTGTCCCTGTGTTGGGAGCTTTAAAACTTAAAAAAAGCCTAGTAAAAAAAAACATAGTGGGATCACGGGAAATCACTGGCTTGTCGTTTCCTATTATTGTCACTGCGGACCGGCGTGAACATTTGTTTAAAAAAGTTGAAAAGGGGGCTGCGATCTAGTTCCGAACCACAAGCTTTAAAAAAAAAAGTAAAGCTGTAGATAGAAAGATCACAACTTAAACTATATACTTCCCACACTATTTTCCAGTAATTTTCATTAACATGTGTCATAGTGTTTTTTTTTTTTTTTTTTTTTTTTTAAAATAAAAATAAAAAAAAAACCTTACTGAAACAGAACGTATTCTCTTTAAATATGCAGAGTGTAATCAATTCTGAATCATAACATAACATTGATATTTTTTTGTGTGGGAACTAGTTCAATATCTGTATTAGTAAATAAAAAAAACCGTATTAAAAAATCTATTTTGGTTCAGACGCCTATCTGCGCCCCGATTTCACTGCGTTTATTAATATTAACATTCTATTATCAATAATAACTACATATGCGTCTAGGCTCATAGTCTAAAAGACTTGTAGGAAAAAAACTAGCTCTATTCAAGGCAGAAACGTTTCAAGGCCCTATCAATATTAGACTAAAAAAGTACAAAAAAACACCGTTGGTCACGAACGCTACAAATTTCACCGAATGTTGCGTACATTTGGAAAGAAAACTTTCGCTGTATTTTGGGGACGCCCGAAAAAGTACCTTTTTTAGCTCTAAAGCCTATTTTTATGCTTCTACCGTGCCCAAGTTGATGTTTAATAATACATTTTCCTCTTTCTAAATGCTGTCAGCATTGTTTTTTCCATCGTCTCTGTTGAGTGGAGCACTCAGTTACTGACTGTTACTTGGCATAATTTTGAACCAAGTTCTATTTTCTAATCAGACTAGACATATTCCTGAAGATTTCGAACAGGCTCACACTCGGAAACCTATGATACAATGTGAACCGTAGCGGCCGACGGTAGCCTGCTGACTCATATGTTTTCGTATGGCATCGTCGCCGTTTGAAAATGCTCGTCGGGCCTGAGCTTCGAGTCAAGTAAGGCGGGAGCTCAGTTCAGGATTACTACTTGGCGACATAGCACTACTGAGGATTCTTTTGCGCTTGATGGAGCCTCAAGAAATCGTCGTGAGATCAAAGTGGGACGCTTTAAAAGTCTTGAGTTTTGCTGAGGCTGTGGCGGTAGTGCGGCGAGCGTAGAGTGAGTTCAGTGATCTCTGCTGGAGCCATAAGGCGCATCGGTGGCCCCCAGTATATCGACCCCTTACCAACGTACAGCTGGGTGGACCAACCGCGAGCCATCTATGCATATTAATACATACGTACATGCATACGTATGCATGCACATGCGCACGTAGCGGCTAAATTGATTACCAAATATGTAAATACCAAACATGATTACAAACACACACACATACATACAATCAATGCACAATACAACATAAACATAACATAACATAACACGTACGTAGTCCTGGCCGTCAGCTGCGGATGCCGCTAGTCGGGTCGCGGAGGAAACGACATGATGATGCAAACCCTACATACATACATACATTACATATATGCATGCATGCATACATGCATAAATACATACTTGCATACATACATACTTGCATACATGCATACATACATACATACATACCGCTAAGTATGGGTTGGCAAACCAACAAGCAAGCTGAAAGGGAAACATTTGTCCACCTATAGATAGATAGATGGATGGATAGATAGATAGATAGATGGATGGATGGATGGATAGATGGATGGATAGATAGATAAATAGATAGATAGATAGATAGATAGATAGATAGATAGACAGATAGATATGTTGTTTAATCTAT
>WBZZ01005631.1:160000-170000 GCA_019918135.1 Paulinella micropora
ATATATATACATATATATATATATATATATGTATATATGTATATATATGTTTGGTGTGGTGACCGTGCTTGTACCACGTCGCAAGCCAGGCTCTCGCAGGTTTTATATATGTGTATATATATATATATATTTATATATATATGTGTATATATATGTTTGGTATGGTGACCGTGCTTGTACCACGTCGCAAGCCAGGCTCTCGCAGGTTATATATATATATATATATATATATATATATATATATATATATATATACATATATATATATATGTATATATATGTGTTTGGTGTGGTGACTGTGCTTGTACCACGTCGCAAGCCAGGCTCTCGCAGATATATTATATACATTTTTATATGTATATATATATAATGTTTATTGGCATGTATATATGTGTGTATATCTTATTGGCAGTGTTGGTTTGGTCGCCCCTCGAAAGAAAATACACGAATATGTATGAAAATACATGAGCATGTATGATGGTTTGCATGTATCTACATTTATGACATGCGTGTATCTTCAAGTGAAAAAATAGTAAACAGTGAAGAAAGATGTATTGTGTGCGTGTGTCTTTTTCCTTTATTTGTGTATGTCTTGGCTGGCAGTACTGAGTGAATCATAGATGTACATATATGTAGGTTTTGTAAATATCTATTTTTATGTATGTGTGCATGTCTTTGCTGACAGTGCTGCATTAATCGCGCAGAAGAAAATCCAAGCCGAGCTCATGCTGCAGCAGGAACGGGTATGAAAATATGTATATATGCGCGTTGGTGATGTACTGTTCTGTGTGTTCTTGCATGCAAACGTATACATGTGTATTTTTGGTATGTGTGTGTGTGTGTTGTACGTTGTGTGTGTATTGTATGATTTGTATGTGTTGTGTGCTGTGTGATAGGAACAGCAACAGCAGAGACCTTGCCCCTCCGGCCCATAGAGCTAGCAGCAGACACAGATAGATTTGTTTGATTCCCTTCGCTTTCCTCCTTTCCTGATCGTCCTGTCCTTTTGTGTTTCTTTCTCCTTTTGTCGCGTGTTTTATCTCGCTTCTTCCCCCCCCCCCCCCCCCCCCCCCCCAGCCCCCTCTCGCTTCCTCTTCCTCCTGCCCCAAAAAACACTTCCACAGCTTTTTCCTTTTTCCCATGTTTGCTATTATCCTTCTTGCTCCTTTCGTATTGCCCCCCCCCCCCCCCCCTTTTTTTCCGTTCCCTTTTTTCGTTCCGTCTCTTTCCCTCTCACCCAATCTCAAGGTAAGTTGTTAACATAAACAGTTTTTGCGTATAATTTATCAATATCTTCCTTTTCTTCTCCCTTTTCTCCATTTACTCTTGTTTTTTCTCTCTTGTTTTGCTTAATTGTTTTTCGAATTAATGTTACCGCCTTCGCTATCCGAGTCTCCACAATCAAAGGCGTTGGCGGGTTGTTCAATAATACTTAATCTACTATGATATTGTTAATATATAATATTGGTAAAGTCGTTTCGCTTACTGTAAGCGGTAAATTTTTGATACTAAATATCTATAAATTGATACGGTATTATTATAATACTATTGCCGTCGGTAATATTATCCTTTAAAACTTTACAAAATTTTCACTGATGTCACCCGCCGTAGGCTGCCGAAACTTATCATAATTTTAAGTATATACAATATCGCCGGTTTGTAGCTGGTATGCCGGCCCACCCGGTATATAATGGCAATACTGATCGTTCCGGTCTGGAGATTACGGAGTCCCTACTTTAGGTATTCCTCAGTCTTCATATCGTTAGTAACAGTTATCTGTTTATTAAGTATCCTACTATCGTAACAATCTGGAGTCGCTAATACAATAAACGTAGTATGGAAATTTTCCTCTG
Organism: Paulinella micropora; assembly: GCA_019918135.1. Lineage (NCBI taxonomy): Eukaryota > Cercozoa > Imbricatea > Euglyphida > Paulinellidae > Paulinella > Paulinella micropora. Next base: position 161,854 of record WBZZ01005631.1, read on the forward strand.
TTTCTCTGAAATTTTCTTTTGAGAAAGAGACATCGAGAAAAAATGGGAGAGGGTGAATTTTTCTGATGTGCTTCCAGTGGTTAGATGCTTTTTCTTGAGATGTTTTTGTATCTAGGTGCGTGCAAACATGTATGGGCAATTATTTTCTTGAGTTGCAGTGCTATTTATGATCTGTTTGTGAGTGGGGCTTGGATTGCTGACAGACAGGCGTTTTTGTGTCTGACAGCTTGCAGCTCACTATGCACGAATGTGTGTTTCATGTGGTGTGAATGTCGGGCGTGGGTTTCTGAATACAACTGCATGTAAGGGGAACTATCGGGGATGGTTTTGCAGAAAGAGCATGCCGTTTTCGATCTGTTTGGAGATGTGACAAGGGTTGATGTGACTGATTGCTGTGAGAAAAGGACACTCCCTTCTCACAAACCTTGGCAAATATGTGAGGAAACCACTCGGATATATATGATTCACGTTTGCTTCAGTGTGTGCAGTGATATTTTATGATGTTTCTGATGGGTTTTTGTGCTTGAAAACGCAGATGTTATGCCAAGTTGACTTCTGGTGTTGGGTGTATGAGAACTGATGCAAAGACAAGAGGATTTTATACACAAGAGGATGTATTTGGGGAAACAGGGGTGTGGCAAGATGAAAGAGAACATAGGGGAAGACAGGGGAGGCAAATTTTGCAAGGTTTCATGAGCGGAAGGGGTTACAACAGGCACTGTTTGGGGGTGGACATGTCGATCTGAGGAAGGGGGTCAGAAAGAACGATTTTTTGCAACAAGGGGTTAAGCAGGAAGGATGCCACCCGAGGGAATGGGAATAGGGGTGGAGGACTACAAGGAGAACTTGAAGGAGGCTCGAAATTCCAAAGATAAGGGGGGGTTTCGAAGGGGGTAAGTCGACGCCATCATGGCGCAAAAAGAGGACAACAAAAGCAACGTGTATCGCGGACGAAAAGCGCTGAGGACACGCCAACTCGAAGGGAGAATTTTCAGTGCTCTTTGCGGGCTTTTCCAAGTGGTGAACTATTGCCTGTTTCGGCCATATCATGATTTTTGACTGCCTAAGTGACAGGGAATGCAGTGTTGAGGAGCAGAAGTGCGCAGAGGATGACAGGGGAACTTGAAGGAGTTGAGGTTTTGGAACAAAGAGGCTGCTGGGAACTTGAAGAGAGTCTAGAGAAATGGAGAGCACTTGAACGGATTGTAGGAGGAATGGGAGAGGGGAGTACTGTGGTATGGGGAAAGCAGAGCATGAGAATTTATGCCCTACTTTAGGTGTTCGACATCAGTATGGATTCGATAGATGAGAGGAAAGAGGATGGTGGAAAGGGGGAGAGACAAGAAAAGAGAGGAAGGAAGGATGGGGGCAAAGGGGATCAAGAGAAGAAGAGCTATTGGAAAGAGGCATATCTGGAGGAGGAGGATTTTCCGGAGTCGGAACTATGGAACGAGGATGAGATACGTATTGGAAGAAACATATATATTCAAGTGGAAGACACGTGGAAGCTATACAAGGCATGTATGGAGAGGATCAAGGCTTTGAAGGAAGGGGATGAGAGACAGAGGAGGATTGAGGAATTGGAAGAAGAGGCTGGGACGAACAAACAGATCTACGAGACCTTGTGGGGTTTGGCGAGACAGAGACGTCGGAGATACTTAAAAACTCGATATGATCAAGCTTCTCGGGTGCTTGAGTCATTGGCGTTTCTGACGAGGTGGAAGAAATGGAGGAACGTGGCAAAAACAAGCGGCAACGAACTAACTACTTGTCGTAGGATAGTAGAGGGGGGGAATACCTCTGATTGCACCCTACTTTAGGTCTCAATGGAAAGGGAAAAGACAGACAGAGGAAAAGGGGGACGGGGGAAAGGAGGCAGACGAGGAGAAGAGGGAGAAGGAGACATCGGAGTTTTGGAGAAAGGCATGGGAAGAGGAGACTGAGGAGGGGGAAAGGGGGATGTGGACAAAGGGGGAAATACGAATAGGCAAGTGGTGGCAACAGCGGAGGAATATGAAACATTTCGGGAAAAACCGGTAGAATGGGCAAAGAGAAGGGAGGTCTGCCCTCATGAGCTAGAAAGAAGACGGGAGGCAATGGTCAAGGCAGAGGAGGCGAAAATTTCGGCTTTGATATTGGCTGAGATGAGGCGGGCACGATACGTGTGGAACCAAGGGGCGAGGGAAATACGGAGACAGTTCAGGGAGTCAAGAGAGGCTTTCAAACGGGAGAGACGGGAATATGAAGAGCCCATTCCTCCTCCGATATCCCCATCCTTACCCTCCCGTATGGTCATCCGATGCCGTGTTCTGTCCTAAAGTAGAAGTATGTATCGTGTTTCCTAATGTCGCTCACTCCCCATTTTTAGCCCTCTTAGAGGGTTGTTCCTCCTCCTTGTCCATTACCCCTTCCTTCTTTCGTTTCTCCCGCTCCCCAGCCTTCCTAAAAGAGGTTGGGACAGATAGGGGGAGTGGAATATAAGATGGATGAGGAGGCTCAACGGTTTGTAGAGGAAATGGGATATCGGTGGGGTGAACGGGTGGGAGCGATTATAAACACGGATCGGGTCCGAAGGGATACAAGGTGGATGGCAATTAGAGCTATGTGGGAATTGCAATATCGTTGGTATAGCAACGACGAGGGTTTATGGAAGGTGTTTGCCATGACGGAGGAAGCACAATATCAATACAGTTTCATGGCTGTGTTGACGAAGGTACAGGGGAAATGGACGGCGGAGAGAATCCATACGGCATGGGCCTGTGCCAAGGGGAAGGTGGAACACGCGAGGAAGTGGGAGAAAGCTTTCCTCGGAACATGCTCAGTCTTGAAAGTGGATGGTTCCCAAAACCATCTGGTCAACTTACAAGGTTTTGCGGATTACGATTACAACTCTCAAGTTACGCCCGCAGCGATGAGTCAGTACGAACCACGCTTTTGCCAGAAGCAAGCAGAACAGAAAGAAGCATGGCTAGCAACGGAGAAAGCAGCACGTGTACGTTATATTATATATTAAAGTAGATATAAATGTCATATAATAAAGTATATATAAATAGAAGGAAAAATAAGGTTGAATATGACTGCATGTGTATTTACGTTGCGTTATTGATTAGGATGAAAGTGAGAAGAGGAAGGCGAAGTGACTTGTCAGCAGGCACACGGGAGAGGCGCTCTGGCCCCACCTTGAGGCAGCTGTTGCAGGGTATTTGAAATCAACCGCGCTCTCAAGCATTGCTTAGCATCTCAAAACCAATTTTGTTTGTGCCGGATCTTTTGTAGCGCACGCAATTTCTGTTTATCTCCATAATGTTGCTCCTTCTCAGAATGTCAAAGGTGTATGGGGCGATGGTGTTTTTCACATGACTGGAAAACCTGTTTATGTGAAATTGGATGGAGTCAAGAAGGAAGTGAATGTGATTGAGTGTGACAACATATCACTTGATGTGTGGAAGAGTGAGGAAAGATTTGATTTGAATTGTGTTGCTGCTGCTGTTTCAGTGAAAGTCAATAGTGAGAGTGGAATGATAGATAACATGGAGTTTGTTGTCGCACCTGCTTTCTGGCATTTTTTTGTTAACTGACAACACCATACAATCTCATTTCGTTACAAACCATGCGTCAACATTTGTAAGGCTATTAGTTGCAGATAGCAGTAATGTGAAAGTTACGGAGGGAATCATTCAAACTGCTCATGTGCACAAACTAAAGACTCTTAAAAACGCACCAAATCACTTGGACATATTTGATATTTTGTCTGTAGTCCCTAGGAAGTCCCCAATTTTAAAGACACCTGGAACATAGTTAAAATGTCGAACAAAGAAAAGTGTAGTGCTTGTAATGCAGCTTCAAAGTCTAAGTCTTGCAAGAGGGGTGTATGCAAAACCTGCTGTTTGTTAGAGCATAAACGCACCAATCCAGATGTAGAGCTTGCTAAAAACAGCTGTGCAACACACAGGCAAAAGAAAGAAGGACAGAAAAAGGTAGGTGAAAGGAAAACAGGTAGCAAGAAGAAAGCTAAAAGAATCGTTGCATCTCAACAAGCTGCATTGTTGTTATCTGCCATACAATCACTTGTGTGCAAAAAACCGGGTTGTGAGAATCAGAATGTAAGCTCTGATGCTCCTGCTGGTTTTTGTTCTGTTATATACCTGCCGTGATGTTTTGAAATCATTGTGAAAAAATAGTACTAGTATAGCTAGGACTGTAACTGCCGGTAAAGCTTAACTATTAATATATTAATATTAATAATAATTAATTATAACTTATGAATATTATGATTCATATTAAATTCATTAATATTGATATTAATATAATATTTTTAGCTTAATATTGATACTATGTATATATTGTAATAGTACGGTACTATGTAAATACTGGTACCACCGGCCGGAATGTCGGAAGATTGAGCCTAGTGAGCGGGGGGGGGGGGGGGGGAGTAGCAATTTTTGACTATATCAATTGAGCCTAGGATAAAAAAATTGCCACCCCTGGCACTTTTCGCCCGATGCTACTGTAGAATTACTAGAATTAGGCCCGTTCTATGCGAGCTAATTTTTTTCGCAAATAACCCATAACCCTCGGGCCGGCACTTTTTTGGTATTTTTTGATGACCAACCAACCAGGAAACTATCCACGACTGACCCTGTCATCTTTGTAGTATTTATATATATTGATGCAAAGCAAATTGAGAAATTTCAAGCTCCGTATTCTAGGTATTCTGTATATAGCTACTATAAGACATGGAGAAGCTGTGTGCGTCAAGATTATAGTGTCAACAACCGTGCCTGCCTCATGCTGGTAGCTGAAAGTATGGGCTAATTACCTTCCACCTTCTAAATCTTTCATCCGGGGCTTGACAGGTGGAAATGCGATTAGCCCCCGGGCCGGCACTACTATCTGGTGGCGTAACGGCTCGATTAGCCCGAAATAGAACCCGAATAGTACATGTGGAATCAATGTGGGAACATGTGACAAAAGTGATCCAGAGGACGATTGGAAAAGAAGGGAGGGTGCTGATTATCAGCTCTTCCTTTCTGCGAGGAAAAAGGCAGAACTAAGTGGCATTCATAACATTTCTTCCATATCTTCTTTAAGTTGAGGCATTTAGCCTATGTCAGGACAGCTTCTAGGACACAATTGAGCTGCTAGATTTTCGTAGAGATTGATCGTTTCTTCTTTTTGAGTAGCTCATTTCCTGCTTCTCCAAGAGCTCACAAGGCACTTGCCTCTGTAGGTACTTCTTTCTCTTTTCCTTGTCTTTTGTTTTTCCAGCTTCTCCAAGAGCTCACAATGCACTTGCCTCTTTAGGGTTCGAGTCAATTTTGATTCTTCCTGGGGAAGCTAGCTTTCTGTTTTCGTTTCCGTATGTCTTCGGAAGACCAGTCGACTTCGTTGAGGAGGTCGAGCAGAGCTACCGCGCCTCCTTCTCGCGAGCCAGCAGCTTTGCCTACTACCCAGGCGCGTTCATCAGGTCGTTCTGCACGTTCCTCTGGATCCAGCTCGCCTCCGCCGAGCCCCTGCTGGTTTCGAGTCCAGTGCTTCAGCTTCTGCCTCCCCAGGTGGATCGTCGGCTACTGCATTTCTTGGACTTCAGGATGACGGTAAACTTTTGAGTAAAGGTTCGAAAACCAGAGTCGGTTTCTCGCTTCCGCCAGGTGCGCTCTTCCCTGCTGACTCTGATAATGTTGTGATGTCTAAATCAGCGAACGCAAGGCAGGGGTCGGCGGCACACTCTGCTTCTCTTGCCGATCATGCCGCGCTTCATGCGGGCGGTTTTGGCTTGGAGGGCTTTGCTGAGTCGTCTTCTCCTTCCGAGCGTATGCAGCTGGAAGCATCATCTGGTCTTACGTCTATTTCGGATTTGCACCACTCTCCAGCTGACGAGCTATCTGACGCAGACCTCATCCGTCTCCTGACTGCTTCCGGCTCTGAGAAGAAGACTCAGCATCTTGTTACGGGTGTGCCTCTGGACGTTGGTAAGGAGTTTCAACGGCTGCTTACCGCTCGGTCTGGTATGCAGTTGGTTCAGAAGAAAGCTGCTCAGCAGGGGGGTATCAGGGCCACGACTGCTACTTCTCAGACGTCGAAGTCGACTGGTGCTGCTGTTTCTGCTGGGTCTGGCTCTGCTGGCGCCTCTCGTCCTGTTCCTTTTACTGTAGCTGCTGCAAGTTCTGGTACTTTGGTGGGAGCGGCAGCGCCGTCACCAATGCGATCTGGTGTAGCAACTCTTCCTCTGGATCTATCTGATAGCGAGCTCTACGTTTTGCCGGATGATTCCCCGTGGCCTGGGAAGGTGGTTGCACTACCTAAGGCAAAGGAAGCGCGTGGGGATGAGTATGATGCCGCGGTTCATTCGCTTCGCGCTGCGCATGGTCGCGTAGAGGCGTGGGCTCGTGGTTCATTCGCTTCGCGCTGCGCATGGTCGCGTAGAGGCGTGGGCTCGTGGTGAGCTTTCTTCCATGAAGAACTCGCGCTCACGTGTGGAGCTGCTACTTTCTGCTCGCGTGGTGGACAATCTTATCGGAGGTGACGTGGCTCGGGCCTTCGCCATTGTCGCTCGTCGCCTGCTTGCTATCCACTCGGTTGAAAAGACTGGTGGACAGAACTTGACTATAGCCGATGTGATCATGGGTGAATATGGTGAATATTCACCTCTGTCTCAGAAACTGATGGCTCGTGTAGTTAAGGAGGCTCATAAGCGTTCCAAGTTAATGGAAAAGATGCTCCCTCTACAAACGAAACCTCTTATCCCGAAGCGTGTACGCAATTAAGACGCTGTACCGGGACCAGTGCTCGAGAAGTAATGGCGCAGTTGGCTTCGCGGTTTCATCATCGGCCTGCGTTGTTTCCGCTTCCCTTGCTTCCGGCTCCTGCATCTTCGGCTCGTGCGCTGCGGCATTGTATGGTGGCCAACGATGTGGTTTCTGGTCTCAACAGGCTAGTCTTCCCTGGATGGACGTCTGAACAGGTTGCTTGCTCACCTTCGAGAGGGCAGGCGCGCCTTCAGTCATTTATCTTGGACTCTGCGCGTCGCTATAGATGTGTTTGTTTTGATGTACCTTTTTCGGATCATTTTGTTTCAGACTTTTCTTCTTTGGATCTTCCTTCGGGGTTATGGGAGCCTCCTATTGATCGGCCGGCTGACTGGGTTTTCAAGGCTGATATGGTGAAGTTACCGGAGGTTGCTGGCCAAGTCGATCTTCTCGCTCATCTTCCCGAACCTGTTTCTTCCTGCTACTCATGGACTGCGTCTGCTCCGTACCCACCCGACTGTTTCAAGCGCCCCGCGGAAGTGTTGGGTGAGAGCTTCCCCGTTTACTACCCTACTGGCGTGGAGTCGGAGACTTCCTTACTTTTGAGGAGGCTTTTTCGTTTGGGTATGGTCTCGTTCATCCTCTACCCGTTGGCTGTAAATGGTTTGTTTACTGTCATGCGATCTGACGGCAAGGAGCGCCTGATTATTGACGCTCGTAATGCTGCTCGCTTCTTCAGTGTGACACCTGACCCTGGCTTGCCCGGGCCTGATGTCTTGCCGCTCTTGGAGTTCACGAATGGATCGTCAGTCTACATTGGGGTCGACGACACTTCGTCTTTCTATGACTCCTTTTCCGTTCCGCCTTGGCTGAGGCAGTACTTTTGCTTGCCTGCTGTCCCGCTGGATCCTTCCTCCCACCTGATCATCCCTTTCTCGTTGAGTTAGGAGCAGCTGCGCTGGTGTATCCTATAATCTGTACCTTGCCTCAAGGATTCTCCCATTCTGTTTTCCTGGCTCAAGCTTCGCATCTCAATATCATTTCTCAGCGCTGCCCGTTGGCTGGCGACGTCCTCGTTCGGGGTTGTGACATGCGGCTCGATCGTCCTCGCGTCCTGGTCTACGTGGAGATGTGTCTTGATTTGGACTTTCTGCGCTGGTGGTTCGAGCTGCGCAAGCGCAGTATGCTCAGGTCATGGGAGCGCTCGGCTTCAGGCTCTCTTTCTCTAAGCATCGTGAACCAGGCGTGGATCAGATTGTGTTGCATTGGGTCTTCTTTGGTTGGGTCCGCGTAGTTTCTCTCGTCAAATATGTTCAGTCGGGCTTCATCCTCGCAAGCTTCGGGACCTCGTGAGTTCTACACAGGACTTCCTGGTTCGTCGCACGGTGACTGAACGTG
>WBZZ01005631.1:195000-197500 GCA_019918135.1 Paulinella micropora
TGAGCTCCCAACTCCTCCTGGTTCCCACAAACCATGATTTATAGGGATAGGGTGGGGAAAAGGGGGGGGGGTGGGGTACACAATTTTCATTTTCCCCCTCCCCCCAAACCCCCCACTCCCTTCTCCAACACCTTTCAGGGATTATTATTATTATTATTATTATTATTATTATTATTATTATTATTGTTATTCCCGTCTGGAAGTGTTGGAACTGCCCTTGCGGGGGTGTCATTAGAGCTTATCGTCAATTCTTCGTACTCCCCTCACGGGTGAGACGATGGAGGCGCATGTGCAGAAATGCATCAGCCATTGACAGAGAAGCACTATTATTGTAATTATTATTATTATTATTATTTAGCCCAATGGCCTTACGGCGTTAAACTGTGATGCCAACTCAAAACCATTTGGTGGATGATGCTGGGGAGGAGGGTCGTTGGGCGCCTGTCGAAGATCTTAAACTCCGCTATGCCGGTTGATAGCCCGTGGACCCAGCGGATACCAAATTGTTATGGGTGGGGTTTTGAGGTAGTTCTAGCAACCATGCTTGGTGTACGCACTTGCACATGCGGCAACGTTTTGCAAGAGGTTGTTGGGACTGCGGAATAACCTCGGCTTAGTGTAGTCTTGCCCTCAGGAGCTCCATCGGTGGCCCCTATAATCAGTCGAGAGACTGACTAGGTGGGATGGAGCACCTCGAACAAGGGCATGGAGGCTCATGTCCGGAAACGGATCGTGCCATCAGCTGCATCAGTATGCCTTAGAGGAAGTATATTATTATTATTATTATTATTATTATTATTATTGTTATTATTATTATTATTATTATTATTATTATTATTATTATTATTCTTCTTCTTGGAGTGTTGACTGTGACATATTTGAGGGAAATCCCGATGAAAAAACCTAGTCACACTTGCTAAACAGAGTTCCAGCCCAATGGCCTCAAGGCGTTAAACTGTGACGCCAACTCATAACCCTGTGGTGGTAGATGCTGGGGAGGAGGGTCGTTGCGCGCGTAAAAGATCTTAAACTCCGCATATGCTGGTTGATAGCCCAGGACCCAGCAGACACCAGATTGTTATGGGTGGGGTTTCGAGGCAGCTCTAGCAACCGCGCTTGGTGTATGCACTTGCACATTCGGTGACGTCTTGCAAGAGGTTGCTGGGACTGCGGAATAACCTCGGCTTAGTGCAGTCTTGCCCTCAGGAGCTCCATCGGTGGCCCCGATCATCAGGCGAGAGACTGACACGGGGGGGTGGAGGACCTCGAACAAGGGTATTGGAGGCTTATGTCCGTTGAGGATATGCCATTAGCTGCATCAGTACGCCTCAGATATAGTATTATTATTATTATTATTATTATTATTATTATTATTATTATTATTATTATTATTATTATTATTATTATTATTATGGACACCGTGATAGCCCAGTGGTCAAGTTCTACCATCTGGGCCCTGTCGCCAGTTCGATTCCCGTCGGTCCCACACAGTATTTTCATTGAACATACCGGTCCGTCTGGAAGTGTTGGAACTGCCCGTGGGGGGTGTCATTAGAGCTTATCGTCAATTCTTCGTACTCCCCTCACGGGTGAGACGATGGAGGCGCATGTGCAGATTTGCATCAGCCATTGACAGAGAAGCACTATTATTATTATTATTATTATTATTATTATTATTATTATTTTATTATTATTATTATTATTGCCTCAAGGCGTTAAACTGTGACGCCAACTCATAACCCTGTGGTGGTAGATGCTGGGGAGGAGGGTCGTTGCGCGCGTAAAAGATCTTAAACTCCGCATATGCTGGTTGATAGCCCAGGACCCAGCAGACACCAGATTGTTATGGGTGGGGTTTCGAGGCAGCTCTAGCAACCGCGCTTGGTGTATGCACTTGCACATTCGGTGACGTCTTGCAAGAGGTTGCTGGGACTGCGGAATAACCTTCGGCTTAGTGCAGTCTTGCCCTCAGGAGCTCCATCGGTGGCCCCGATCATCAGGCGAGAGACTGACACGGGGGGGTGGAGGACCTCGAACAAGGGTATTGGAGGCTTATGTCCGTTGAGGATATGCCATTAGCTGCATCAGTACGCCTCAGATATAGTATTATTATTATTATTATTATTATTATTATTATTATTATTATTATTATTATGGACACCGTGATAGCCCAGTGGTCAAGTTCTACCATCTGGGCCCTGTCGCCAGTTCGATTCCCGTCGGTCCCACACAGTATTTTCATTGAACATACCGGTCCGTCTGGAAGTGTTGGAACTGCCCTTGGGGGGGTGTCATTAGAGCTTATCGTCAATTCTTCGTACTCCCCTCACGGGTGAGACGATGGAGGCGCATGTGCAGATTTGCATCAGCCATTGACAGAGAAGCACTATTATTATTATTATTATTATTATTATTATTATTATTATTATTATTATTTTGTGGCACCGCGATAGCCCAGTGGTTAAGGTCTACCATCTGGGTCCTGTCGCCAGTTCGATTC
>WBZZ01005631.1:222500-225000 GCA_019918135.1 Paulinella micropora
ATAATAATAATGATAATAATAATTATGATACTACTACTACTACTACTACTACTACTACTACTACTACTACTACTACTGCTGCTGCTACTACTACTACCACTACTACTACCACCATTACTACCACCACTACTACTACTACTACTACTACCACTACTACTGCTACTACTACTGCTACTACTACCTACTACTACTACTACTACTACTACTACTACTACTACTACTACTACTACTACGACTACTACTACTACTACTACGACTACTACTACTACTACTGCTACTACTACTACTGCTGCTGCTGCTACTACTACCACTACTACTACTACCACTACTACCACTACTACTACTACTACTACTACTACTACTACTACTACTACTACTACCACTACCACTATTACTATTACTACTACTACTACTACTACTACTACTACTACTACTACTACTACTACTACTACTACTACTACTATTAATGCCACTACCACTACTACTACCACTACTACTACCACTACCACTACTACTACCACTACTACCACTACTACTACTACTACTACTACTACTACTACTACTACTACTACTACCACTACTACCACTACTACCACTACCGCCACCGCTACCACCACCACCACCACCACTACTACTACCACCACCACCACTAGTACTACGTACCGTAATTATTTGTCGATAGGGCTGGCAATGACCTTGGCGATTTGCTCGAGCTGGAGCGGCGGGACCATCAGATCGTGCGAGGCCGGACCAACTCGCCGGTCTATCTATCTATCTATCTATCTATCTATCTATCTATCTATCTATCTATCTATCTATCTATCTATCTATCTATCTTTAGCTGGGCATCGGGTCAATACTTTATTCACAGACTTCCTTGGTTGACGAAATCAGAAGCTCCTTTTTTCTGACATTAGTCGATATCTCATCAGTTGATCTCATCACTTACTCCACGGAGTGAACCAAGGCCACTTGAGGTGTCACTGACCCTCCCTTGGGCTTGATGTTTTGAAATGGGTGCCATCTGTCGACAGACAGAGAATTAGGGGATGGTGTGGGTGTGCTGGGCCCGTGGTGGGGTGCCTTATGTGTGCCTAGCCATACGCCTATAAGTCACATGCCGAAATAGCGACGGGAAGCACAATCCTGTTCCCTCAGGGTGCCCTTTCTCGCTTGTTGAGCCCGGAATAAAACCCACAGTGCTCTGTCGGTTTATACTAGACTGTCGAACAGTCTCGAAACTCCATCTGCTTACTGGGCCCTCTGTAATGGAGGTGGGAGCTCGTTCTGCAAGGGGCGCTTATGGAACGAGCCCTGGCCCCGCCTGGTACTAGGGAGCTTTGGTATCGCCTGTATCAGTCCCTTCCGTGCAAACATCACGGCTTAGCTGGGCATCGGGTCAATACTTTATTCACAGACTTCCTTGGTTGACGAAATCAGAAGCTCCTTTTTTCTGACATTAGTCGATATCTCATCTATCTATCTATCTATCTATCTATCTATCTATCTATCTATCTATCTATCTATCTATCTATCTTGAACCAAGGCCACTTGAGGTGTCACTGACCCTCTCTTGGGCTTGATTTTTTGAAATGGGTGCCATCTGTCGACAGACAGAGAATTAGGGGATGGTGTGGGTGTGCTGGGCCCGTGGTGGGGTGCCTTATGTGTGCCTAGCCATACGCCTATAAGTCATATGCCGAAATAGCGACGGGAAGCACAATCCTGTTCCCTCAGGGTGCCCTTTCTCGCTTGTTGAGCCCGGAATAAAACCCACAGTGCTCTGTCGGTTTATACTAGACTGTCGAACAGTCTCGAAACTCCATCTGCTTACTGGGCCCTCTGTAATGGAGGTGGGAGCTCGTTCTGCAAGGGGCGCTTTATGGAACGAGCCCTGGCCCCGCCTGGTACCAGGAAGCTTTGGTATTGCCTGTATCAGTCCCTTCCGTGCAAACATCACGGCTTAGCTGGGCATCGGGTTAGTACTTTACCCACAGACTTCCTGGTTGACGAAATCAGAAGCTCCTTTTTTCTGACATTAGTCGATATTTCATCAGTTGATCTTATCACTTACTCTACGGAATGAACCAAGGCCACTTGAGGTGTCACTGACCCTCTCTTGGGCTTGATTTTTTGAAATGGGTGCCATCTGTCGACAGACAGAGAATTAGGGGATGGTGTGGGTGTGCTGGGCCCGTGGTGGGGTGCCTTATGTGTGCCTAGCCATACGCCTATAAGTCATATGCCGAAATAGCGACGGGAAGCACAATCCTGTTCCCTCAGGGTGCCCTTTCTCGCTTGTTGAGCCCGGAATAAAACCCACAGTGCTCTGTCGGTTTATACTAGACTGTCGAACAGTCTCGAAACTCCATCTGCTTACTGGGCCCTCTGTAATGGAGGTGGGAGCTCGTTCTGCAAGGGGCGCTTTATGGAACGAGCCCTGGCCCCGCCTGGTACCAGGAAGCTTTGGTATTGCCTGTATCAGTCCCTTCCGTGCAAA
>WBZZ01005631.1:230000-245000 GCA_019918135.1 Paulinella micropora
TTTTTTTAATCACTGCCACCGTGACAATCATTAAAGATTCCAAGTGACTGGCTCGGGAAAAAAACAAACAAACAAACAAACAAAGACAAACAAACAAACAAACACTGCAAAAAAAAAAAACTTGAAAAAAAATTTGAAAAAAAAAGGAAATATTTTGCGGGCGACCCTGGCGGAAGGCCCCCGAGTTCAAGTACCCACTATTAATACCGGGGCGGTCGTCAAAAAAGGATTCGAGTCTGAAGGTTTGCCTTGCAGGCCCTTTCGCGGTGCAAGTTATTATGAATGGATAGTATTGAATAAAGTAAAAAATTGAAGAAACAGATACGATTAATAATATAAAATAATCACTTCTTAAAACTAATAATAATAATAATAATTATTTATTATTACAGTATCAAGTTATTATTATTATTATTATTATTATTATTATTATTAATAATATTACTATTATTATTATTATTATTATTATTATTATTTTATTATTATTATTATTATTATTATTATTATTATTATTATTATTATTATTATTATATTATATTATTATTATTATTATTTGGGAGTGGTTATCACCGACGACCTGAAGTGGAAGGAGCAGGCCCTGCGGGCTACGCATGTCACTGAAGTCGCCACCGCAGGTTGGTACTCTTTGTGGTGTGCAGGTGAGATACAAGCTAGGTATCGTCTCATGTGCTGGAATCAACTTGTGGGAGCCAAGCTGAAGTACGCCTTCGATGTCTGGAGTGCCCCCGTATCGCAGCTCACCAAGCTGGAGGCAGCAATGCTGCGCCCTATGCGGATGATTCTCGGCATCAGCCCTAAGACAAGCAAGTGGATTACACTCTTCCTGGCGCGCTCTTTGAGTGCGGAGCGTTTGCGACTGGCGGCGCAACTGAAGTTCTATGGACGGCTGCATGTTCTACCGGAGGAGCGATTCCCTGTCATCGCATCTCAAGTCAAATCCGTCTGGACTGCGGAGGCCGAAGGTGCTATCAGTAACTCAATGGATCTCCAACAAGGGCTTCAGGAGCTTCTAAATAGCTCAGAGAAGGACCTCGAGGGTTGGAGTTCGACTGTGGACAAGTGGGCCCTTCAGCAGGATGTCAAGATGGTGCAGCAAATGATGCAGGACAAGCGAGAGGCAGGCAGAGATCTTACTGATGGCCTGCGAGTCATCGTAAGACAAGTCTTTGGAACTAAGGAGTTCCCAAGATGGGTAGCCCTTGATGATGCGCATTATAATCTGCTTGGGAGAAGGTTGCTGCTACAGCTGCAACAACCGACTTCGGTTGTACCGCAGCAAGTTGGTCAGTGGCATGTCCCCTCACTGCTTCTGTTGTCTTGATGATGTCAATGAGTCCCTTGCGCACTTCTTATGGGATTGCCCCATGCATGAGGTGAGACGTAAGCAGCTGTTGCTGAGTATGCAGAGGCTCGGTGGCATGGGTGTGGGGGGTGCTGATGGGGATGGAGGGAGTGAGGAGGGTGGTGAGGTCGTAGGCGGTGAGGTTGTGGTTGAGGATATGTTGCTTGAGCGGGAGCGGGAGGGCTCTGTGCGGCGGGGTTGGGATGATATGTCGCCTGAGGATCAATCACGATTGTTTTGTAAGTTATTTTAGGGGAAGTCGCGCTTCCGCAGTAACTTTAGGCTTGCTGCGTTGTTAGGGGTTACAGCGTTGCGTCCCCCTCCAAAGTTGGATGTGTTGTTTGGATCATACGTGTCTGAGTGTTGGTCTGCTAGGGAGGGTAAAAGGGAGGAGCTTGGGGTGGAGGATGGGGGCGAGGAGGTGATTGACCTCACTGGGGTTCCATCAGCTTCTGTCCCACCCTCTCCCCCAAGTGACGTTGATGTTGCGCGGCGCGGCCGTCCGCGCAGTGTGGACGTCTTGGCTAGAGAGAGGGGTTCGGGAGCGCAGCGTAGTGTCTCCGAGTTCTTCTCTTTAGCTAACACCCTCGCATCTAGCTCTTCATGCACTTCACAGCCCCCATCTGCCCCTGCTGTTGCTGTTGCTGCTATGTCTGTTTGGTGTCCTGACAATGCGTTGGGATCGGCTGACCCCGGTGACCCAATGGAGGCACATGTCCAGGATCTGCATCGGATGCTATAGTCTGAGGAAGCCTATATTATTATTATTATTATTATTATTATTATTATTATTATTATTATTATTATTATTATTATTATTATTATTATTATCGCGAGTGCTAGTCGATGGCGAACTCACTGGTGAAGTGCTGGAAGAGATGGGAGTTCAGCAAGGGTCGCCGTTGTCACCGTCGCTGTTCAACGTCTTCATGGATGAGCTAACGGTCCGAATCGCGAAAGAGTTGGAGATCGAGGACCTCAACCGCATCGAAGACATACGGACCCTGCTTTACGCCGACGACGTTGCGGTAATTGCGCATAGTGTCACGGAGCTTCAACAGATTGTAAATGTCGTGGCGACATTCGTGGAGGACTATCGGCTTGAAATCAACCTGAAACCGGGCAAGACGGAAGTCATGCCGATATACGGGCACGCCAAGTCAAAAAAGTCGCCCCCATGCGTGAGGTTCCGGGGCAAGGTTCTCAACGTCACCGACCACTACAAATACCTGGGAGTTCTGCTCACGGACACCCTCTCCGATAAACCGCAAGCGAAGCGGGCGGCGGAAATCACTGTAGCGGGAACGGCTGCCTGCTACCCCCTCTGGATTGCCCATGAAGTTCCAGCGCGTCTTCGGCTGATGAATTGGCAGCAAATGGTTGGCGCAAAGTTGCTTTACGCATCGGCTTTTTGGGATCTGCCGGGCGCCAACAAGCTGAGTAAGCTGGAGGGCGCGTTGGTAGCGCCCCTGCGGGTCATCTTGGGTGTTGGTACGCGCACAAGCGGCTGCATCACCAGGGGTTTAGGCCGCACGCCGAGTTTTAGCATCCTTGCCAAGGCGGCCCGGCTTCGGTTCCTAGGGCGCATCGAGTTACTGGGCAACACAGCGCTAACACGCAGGCTTTACAACACGGGTCGGTGCAAATGGAAAGAAGATACGGAAAATTTTGATCTTAGCAGATCACAGGCTGCGGGAGGGCTTGGATGCGCTCAAGCGGGTCGTGAACGAAGATGGCACGGTAGATGATAAGGACTGGCGGGCCGCTCTGGCGAACTGGAACGAGGTGGTAAAGCAATGGTCTGTCCGGCAGGAAGTAGCTGGCTGGGAGCGGCAGGCTAAGCCCTCTGATGGGCTTAGGGTGCTGCTTAGCCAGATGTCTTCCCGCTCTGCTTTCCCACGTTGGCGGGCGCTGGAGGGGGGAAGTCACAACCTTATCAGAAGGCGATTGTTGAGCTGCAACAATCGCCTTCGCCTCTACCGATCCAAATTTGGCTCATGCTCGCCGGACTGCTCAAGCTGTTTCGCCTTGTGTGGCACTGAGGTTAACGAGTCGTTACGTCACTTCCTGCTGCATTGCCCAACGTTTGCGAGCTCTCGTGAGGCACTGTTTAAGTTTATCGATGAGGCGCAAGCCCGGCAGCCCCTCGTGCTGAATCGAGGAGGGCTTTATCACAGGGAACTGCGGGAGGCAGAGGAGGAGATGAGGCTCTTTAAAGAGGAATGGCTGAAGGGGGAGGATGAAAAGATGGCGGCGATGCTCGGCGTTTTGTTTATCCCTGTCCCAGAAGAGGTGGAGGAGGAGTTAGGAAGGTTTGTTGCCACCATCTGGAAGGAGTGGGAGGAGTTGGAGGCGCAGACCAGGGAGGCAGAGGGGGCGGAGGAGGAGGAGGAGGTGATCGACCTCACGGTCGTTCAGGAGGTGGGTAGAAGGAGGGGAAGGCCTAGTCAGGTAGAATGTCTGGCTAGATCTGTTGTAGGTGGAGGTCAGCGCAGCGTCGCGGACTTCTTCTCGGCAGATAACTCCTCTCACTCCTTGCACCCACTTGCACATGCACAGCACGCTCATTTGCACATTGCACTGCCAGTCGAGTCTTTGGAGCGGAGCCGCGTCACCGAACGGTCCCGTGCTACCAATGGAGGCACATGTCCGACAGGATCAAAGGCCAATTGACTGATAAGTCTATTATTATTATTATTATTATTATTATTATTATCATTATTATCATCATTATCATTATTATTATTATTATTATTATTATTATTATTATTATTATTATTATTATTATTATTATTATTATTATTATTATGGACACCGTGATAGCCCAGTGGTCAAGTTCTACCATCTGGGCCCTGTCGCCAGTTCGATTCCCGTCGGTGCCACCAGTATTTTCATTGAACATACCGGTCCGTCTGGAAGTGTTGGAACTGCCCGTGCGGGGGTGTCATTAGAGCCTATCGTCAATTCTTCGTACTCCCCTCACGGGTGAGACGATGGAGGCGCATGTGCAGATTTGCATCAGCCATTGACAGAGAAGCACTATTATTATTATTATTATTATTATTATTATTATTATTATTATTATTATTATTATTATTATTATTATTATTATTATTATTCAGCCCAATGGCCTCAAGGCGTTAAACTGTGACGCCAACTCATAACCCTTTGGTGGTAGATGCTGGGGAGGAGGGTCGTTGCGCGCGTAAAAGATCTTAAACTCCGCATATGCTGGTTGATAGCCCAGGACCCAGCAGACACCAGATTGTTATGGGTGGGGTTTCGAGGCAGCTCTAGCAACCGCGCTTGGTGTATGCACTTGCACATTCGGTGACGTCTTGCAAGAGGTTGCTGGGACTGCGGAATAACCTCGGCTTAGTGCAGTCTTGCCCTCAGGAGCTCCATCGGTGGCCCCGATCATCAGGCGAGAGACTGACACGGGGGGGTGGAGGACCTCGAACAAGGGTATTGGAGGCTTATGTCCGTTGAGGATATGCCATTAGCTGCATCAGTACGCCTCAGATATAGTAAATCTGCCTTGGAGTGTTGACTGTGACATATTTGAGGGAAATCCCGATGAAAAAACCTAGTCACACTTGCTAAACAGAGTTCCAGCCCAATGGCCTCAAGGCGTTAAACTGTGACGCCAACTCATAACCCTTTGGTGGTAGATGCTGGGGAGGAGGGTCGTTGCGCGCGTAAAAGATCTTAAACTCCGCATATGCTGGTTGATAGCCCAGGACCCAGCAGACACCAGATTGTTATGGGTGGGGTTTCGAGGCAGCTCTAGCAACCGCGCTTGGTGTATGCACTTGCACATTCGGTGACGTCTTGCAAGAGGTTGCTGGGACTGCGGAATAACCTCGGCTTAGTGCAGTCTTGCCCTCAGGAGCTCCATCGGTGGCCCCGATCATCAGGCGAGAGACTGACACGGGGGGGGTGGAGGACCTCGAACAAGGGTATTGGAGGCTTATGTCCGTTGAGGATATGCCATTAGCTGCATCAGTACGCCTCAGATATAGTATTATTATTATTATTATCATCATCATCATCGTCATCATCATTATCATTATTATCATTATTATTATTACTATTATTATTATTATTATTATTATTATTATCATTATTATTATTATTATTACTATTATTATTATTATTATTATTATTATTATTATTATTATTATTATTATTATTATTATTTACCATCTTGGCCCTGTCGCCAGTTCGATTCCCGTCGGTGCCACCAGTATTTTCATTGAACATACCGGTCTATTTCTGGACCAGTATTTTCATTGAACATACCGGCCCGTCTGGAAGTGTTGGAACTGCCCTTGCGGGGGTGTCATTAGAGCTTATCGTCAATTCTTCGTACTCCCCTCACGGGTGAGACGATGGAGGCGCATGTGCAGAAATGCATCAGCCATTGACAGAGAAGCACTATTATTATTATTATTATTATTATTATTATTATTCTTATTATTATTATTATTATTCTTATTATTATTATTATTCTTATTATTCTTATTATTATTATTATTATTATTATTATTATTATTATTATTATTATTATTATTAAATTTTTCATGAGAATTTTCGCATCTGTCAACTTGAAACTTGGCAAGACCCCGGTACAGGAGCGTCCTGCAAGAGAGATTAAAGGCTAGATTGCAGGACCTACACTCTCTAGGCTAAATGTATAGTCTTTTGAAATACATATGTAAATACTTGGCGAAAAAAACGACAGAAAATTTTGTCGTAAAATTCCAGGTTCAACACAAAAAAAAGGGGGGGGGGGGTATCTTAGATTCAGCAAAGTCGATGCAATCTGCAACTGTTGTAGCATTAGAAAAAAAGAGATACTGCAGTATGCATTAAAATCACCACTAGACAAAAACAAGCTGCAAAGGCGAGACACATATTGGAACGGACGAGCACGCGCATGCTTGCAGACACAAACGCATGCACCAGACACAAGATAAAATGCAAACGAAAAGGGGGCTGAACAAGACAACACAGTAGTACAAGCCCGCACACGACAACAAACAACAAACAAACAACAAACAAACAACAAACAAACAAACAAACAAACGACAAACAAGCAAACAAACAAACAAACAAACAAACAAACAAACAACATGCAACAAGCAACAAGCAACAAGCAACGACAAAAAGTTTTACGAATTTGATGGGGGCTTTACTAGATTAAAAAGGAGACATGCAATGAGCGAATAAGACCATAGACAGATAAGAGGTGAGATTAGTCAAGATACCATAAGATTATCTTATGTCAAGAGAAAAATGCATTGTACTGTTTTGTCACAGTCTTGTCTTGTCACTGTCTTGTCAAAATCTGGTTTTGTCATGTCTTGTCTTGTGGTCTTGTCTTGTCTGGTCGTATCTTGTCTTGTCTTACCTTATTATTTTTATCCTATCTTTTGCAGACTAAACTCGAACGACCTTACATAGTCTGTATTCAATATATACATATGGTCTTACCTTAGCTAGCCTACATCTGATCATACTTAGGCTAGTGTCTGGATATAGGATGAGATATGAAGCAAGGTAGATGAGATGAGTTGAGATGAGAGATGATATAAGATGAGATGAGATGAGATGAGATGGATGAGATGAGATGAGATGAAATGAAATGAAATGAGTTGAGATGAAGTGAGATTAGATGAGAGGAGTTGAGAGGAGATGAGAGGAGATGAGAGGAGATTGAGGTAAACAACCAAACGTGTCCGTTTCTTCTCTGGAAAATCAACCATTTTCTGCCTTGGCCTGCTTGGTGTCTTGCTCAGTCTTGCTCAGTCGAACAACAGCACAACAACGACAACAACGACAACGACAACAACAACAACAACAACAACTACAACAACAACAACAACAACAACAACAACAACAACAACAATCACTTTGTTGAAATTTTTTTATCATTATTATTAAATTGAACAACAACAACACCAACAACAACAACAACAACAACAACATGAAAGTGGCGAGTGATGGCCGTAGACACACACCATCTTGCATTAATCAGTTTATTTAAATTTATCATTATTAAATTGGACAACAACAACAACAACAACAACAACAATAATAATAATAATAATAATAATAATAATAATAATAATAATAATAATAATAATAGTGCTTCTCAGTCAATCGCGAATGCATTTCTGCACATGTGCCTCCATCGTCTCACCCGCGAGGGGAGTACGAAGATTTGACGATAGGCTCTACTGACACCCCCGCAAGGCAGCTCCAAGCCTTCCAGACAGACCAATACTTTCAAAGAAAATGTCCTTTGAAAATACTGGCACCGACGGGAATCGAACTGGCGACAGGTCCCAGATGGTAGACCTTAACCACTGGGCTATCGCGGTGCCACAATAATAATAATAATAATAATAATAATAATAATAATAGTGCTTCTCTGTCAATGGCTGATGCATTTCTGCACATGCGCCTCCATCGTCTCACCCGTGAGGGGAGTACGAAGAATTGACGATAAGCTCTAATGACACCCCCGCAAGGGCAGTTCCAACACTTCCAGACGGGCCGGTATGTTCAATGAAAATACTGGTCCAGACGGATCGTTACGTTCAATGAAAATACTGGTGGCACCGACGGGAATCGAACTGGCGACAGGGCCCAGATGGTAGAACTTGACCGCTGGGCTATCACGGTGTCCAATAATAATAATAATAATAATAATAATAATAATAATAATAATAATAATAGTGCTTCTCTGTCAATGGCTGATGCATTTCTGCACATGCGCCTCCATCGTCTCACCCGTGAGGGGAGTACGAAGAATTGACGATAAGCTCTAATGACACCCCCGCAAGGGCAGTTCCAACACTTCCAGACGGGCCGGTATGTTCAATGAAAATACTGGTCCAGAAATAGACCGGTATGTTCAATGAAAATACTGGTGGCACCGACGGGAATCGAACTGGCGACAGGGCCCAGATGGTAGAACTTGACCACTGGGCTATCACGGTGTCCAAATAATAATAATAATAATAATAATAATAGCAATAACAATAACAATAATAATAATAATAATAATAATAATAATAATAATAATAGCAATAACAATAACAATAATAATAATAATAATAATTATTATTATTATTATTATTAATAATAATAATAATAATCACAATAGTCATGATAATAATAATAATAATAATAATAATAATAATAATAATAATAATAATAATAACAATAATGATAATAATAATAATAATAGGCTTCCTCAGACTATAGCATCAGATCCAGATCCTGGACATGTGCCTCCATTAATAATAATAATAATAATAATAAATAATAATAATAATATATATTGATCTGTCATGGCTGAGCCCGAGGGCCATGCGCCTCCATCCCTCGACCCAACAGGGACTACAGTGAGTATGTTGGGGAGGGAAGAGTGACTCTAACCATCCTGCATAGAAGGCCCCAAAAGGAAGTCCCTACTACCCGCACAGTGTCGGGTACCTTGCAGGAAATCAACTACAAATGATTGATCTTCCCCGCATGAGAGCTCCACGAGACTGGGTAGGGCCCGCATGGAGGTACTCACAGGGGTAAAAAATAATAATAATAACAATAACAATAACAATAACAATAATAATAACAATAATAATAATAATAATAATAATAATAATAACAATAATAATAATAGCAATAACAATAATAACAATAATAATAATAATAATAATAATAATAATAATAGTAATAATAATAGTAATAATAATAGTAATCATAATAATCATAATAATCATAATAATCATAATAATCATTAATAATAATAATAATAATAATAATAATAATAATAATAATAATAATAATAATAATAATAATAATAATAATAATAGTGCTTCTCTGTCAATGGCTGATGCATTTCTGCACATGCGCCTCCATCGTCTCACCCGTGAGGGGAGTACGAAGAATTGACGATAAGCTCTAATGACACCCCCGCAAGGGCAGTTCCAACACTTCCAGACGGGCCGGTATGTTCAATGAAAATACTGGTCCAGATGGATCGGTATGTTCAATGAAAATACTGGTGGCACCGACGGGAATCGAACTGGCGACAGGGCCCAGAGGGTAGAACTTGACCACTGCGCTATCACGGTGTCCATAATAATAATAATAATAATAATAATAATAATAATAATAATAATAATAATAATAATAATAATAATAATAATAGTGCTTCTCTGTCAATGGCTGATGCAAATCTGCACATGCGCCTCCATCGTCTCACCCGTGAGGGGTGAGGGGAGTACGAAGAATTGACGATAGGCTCTAATGACACCCCCGCACGGGCAGTTCCAACACTTCCAGACGGACCGGTATGTTCAATGAAAATACTGGTGGCACCGACGGGAATCGAACTGGCGACAGGGCCCAGATGAATAATAATAATAATAATAATGATAATAATAATAATAATAATAATAATAATAATAATAATAATAATAATAATAATAAACTGTGACGCCAACTCATAACTCTTTGGTGGTAGATGCTGGGGAGGAGGGTCGTTGCGCGCGTAAAAGATCTTAAACTCCGCATATGCTGGTTGATAGCCCAGGACCCAGCAGACACCAGATTGTTATGGGTGGGGTTTCGAGGCAGCTCTAGCAACCGCGCTTGGTGTATGCACTTGCACATTCGGTGACGTCTTGCAAGAGGTTGCTGGGACTGCGGAATAACCTCGGCTTAGTGCAGTCTTGCCCTCAGGAGCTCCATCGGTGGCCCCGATCATCAGGCGAGAGACTGACACGGGGGGGTGGAGGACCTCGAACAAGGGTATTGGAGGCTTATGTCCGTTGAGGATATTCCATTAGCTGCATCAGTACGCCTCAGATATAATAAATCTGCCTTGGAGTGTTGACTGTGACATATTTGAGGGAAATCCCGATGAAAAAACCTAGTCACACTTGCTAAACAGAGTTCCAGCCCAATGGCCTCAAGGCGTTAAACTGTGACGCCAACTCATAACCCTTTGGTGGTAGATGCTGGGGAGGAGGGTCGTTGCGCGCGTAAAAGATCTTAAACTCCGCATATGCTGGTTGATAGCCCAGGACCCAGCAGACACCAGATTGTTATGGGTGGGGTTTCGAGGCAGCTCTAGCAACCGCGCTTGGTGTATGCACTTGCACATTCGGTGACGTCTTGCAAGAGGTTGCTGGGACTGCGGAATAACCTCGGCTTAGTGCAGTCTTGCCCTCAGGAGCTCCATCGGTGGCCCCGATCATCAGGCGAGAGACTGACACGGGGGGGTGGAGGACCTCGAACAAGGGTAT
Source organism: Paulinella micropora (assembly GCA_019918135.1). Taxonomy (NCBI): domain Eukaryota; phylum Cercozoa; class Imbricatea; order Euglyphida; family Paulinellidae; genus Paulinella; species Paulinella micropora. Next base: position 240,687 of record WBZZ01005631.1, read on the forward strand.
TGGAGGCTTATGTCCGTTGAGGATATGCCATTAGCTGCATCAGTACGCCTCAGATATAGTAAATATTATTATTATTATTATTATTATTATTATTATTATTATTATTATTATTATTATTATTATTATTATTATTATTACTATTCAGCCCAATGGCCTCAAGGCGTTAAACTGTGACGCCAACTCATAACCCTTTGGTGGTAGATGCTGGGGAGGAGGGTCGTTGCGCGCGTAAAAGATCTTAAACTCCGCATATGCTGGTTGATAGCCCAGGACCCAGCAGACACCAGATTGTTATGGGTGGGGTTTCGAGGCAGCTCTAGCAACCGCGCTTGGTGTATGCACTTGCACATTCGGTGACGTCTTGCAAGAGGTTGCTGGGACTGCGGAATAACCTCGGCTTAGTGCAGTCTTGCCCTCAGGAGCTCCATCGGTGGCCCCGATCATCAGGCGAGAGACTGACACGGGGGGGTGGAGGACCTCGAACAAGGGTATTGGAGGCTTATGTCCGTTGAGGATATTCCATTAGCTGCATCAGTACGCCTCAGATATAATAAATCTGCCTTGGAGTGTTGACTGTGACATATTTGAGGGAAATCCCGATGAAAAAACCTAGTCACACTTGCTAAACAGAGTTCCAGCCCAATGGCCTCAAGGCGTTAAACTGTGACGCCAACTCATAACCCTTTGGTGGTAGATGCTGGGGAGGAGGGTCGTTGCGCGCGTAAAAGATCTTAAACTCCGCATATGCTGGTTGATAGCCCAGGACCCAGCAGACACCAGATTGTTATGGGTGGGGTTTCGAGGCAGCTCTAGCAACCGCGCTTGGTGTATGCACTTGCACATTCGGTGACGTCTTGCAAGAGGTTGCTGGGACTGCGGAATAACCTCGGCTTAGTGCAGTCTTGCCCTCAGGAGCTCCATCGGTGGCCCCGATCATCAGGCGAGAGACTGACACGGGGGGGTGGAGGACCTCGAACAAGGGTATTGGAGGCTTATGTCCGTTGAGGATATGCCATTAGCTGCATCAGTACGCCTCAGATATAGTAAATAATAATAATAATGATAATGATAATGATAATAATAATAATAATAATAATAATAATAATAATAATAATAATAATAATAATAAAATAAAAATAATAAAAATAAGAAAATAATAATAATAATAATACTAATAATAATACTACTGATAATACTAATACTAATACTAATACTACTACTACTACTACTACTACTACTACTACTACTACTAATAATAATAATAATAATAATAATAATAATAATAATACAAAATCTAAGGCGTACTGATGCAGCTAATGGAATATCCTCAACGGACATAAGCCTCCAATACCCTTGTTCGAGGTCCTCCACCCCCCCGTGTCAGTCTCTCGCCTGATGATCGGGGCCACCGATGGAGCTCCTGAGGGCAAGACTGCACTAAGCCGAGGTTATTCCGCAGTCCCAGCAACCTCTTGCAAGACGTCACCGAATGTGCAAGTGCATACACCAAGCGCGGTTGCTAGAGCTGCCTCGAAACCCCACCCATAACAATCTGGTGTCTGCTGGGTCCTGGGCTATCAACCAGCATATGCGGAGTTTAAGATCTTTTACGCGCGCAACGACCCTCCTCCCCAGCATCTACCACCAAAGGGTTATGAGTTGGCGTCACAGTTTAACGCCTTGAGGCCATTGGGCTGGAACTCTGTTTAGCAAGTGTGACTAGGTTTTTTCATCGGGATTTCCCTCAAATATGTCACAGTCAACACTCCAAGGCAGATTTACTATATCTGAGGCGTACTGATGCAGCTAATGGCATATCCTCAACGGACATAAGCCTCCAATACCCTTGTTCGAGGTCCTCCACCCCCCCCGTGTCAGTCTCTCGCCTGATGATCGGGGCCACCGATGGAGCTCCTGAGGGCAAGACTGCACTAAGCCGAGGTTATTCCGCAGTCCCAGCAACCTCTTGCAAGACGTCACCGAATGTGCAAGTGCATACACCAAGCGCGGTTGCTAGAGCTGCCTCGAAACCCCACCCATAACAATCTGGTGTCTGCTGGGTCCTGGGCTATCAACCAGCATATGCTGAGTTTAAGATCTTTTACGCGCGCAACGACCAATAATAATAATAATAATAATAATAATAATAATAATAATAATAATAATAATAATAATGTATCTCCTGCCAATTGCTGAGCCGAAAGGCCATGTGCATCCAGTCCTCCATTCCATAAGGAAAGTCTCCACACCAATCGGTGGAATAAAGGAAGTGACGGCATAGAACATTACTCTAGGAGCTTTAAACCAATCAGCCCATTGAAAAGGACCACTGGCCTATGTACTCCCTAATAATAATAATAATAATAATAATAATAATAATAATAATAATAATAATAATAATAATAATAGTGTATCTCCTGCCAATTGCTGAGCCAAAAGGCCATGTGCATCCAGTCCTCCATTCCATAAGGAAAGTCTCCACACCAATCGGTGGAATAAAGGAAGTGACGGCATAGAACATTACTCTAGGAGCTTTATACCAATCAGCCCATGGAAAGGACCGATGGCCTATGTACTCCCTAATAATAATAATAATAATAATAATAATAATAATAATAATAATAATAATAATAATAATAATAATAATAGTGCTTCTCTGTCAATGGCTGATGCATTTCTGCACATGCGCCTCCATCGTCTCACCCGTGAGGGGAGTACGAAGAATTGACGATAAGCTCTAATGACACCCCCGCAAGGGCAGTTCCAACACTTCCAGACGGGCCGGTATGTTCAATGAAAATACTGGTCCAGACGGATCGGTATGTTCAATGAAAATACTGGTGGCACCGACGGGAATCGAACTGGCGACAGGGCCCAGATGGTAGAACTTGACCACTGGGCTATCACGGTGTCCAATAATAATAATAATAATAATAATAATAATGATAATAATAACAACATGATAATAATAATAACAATAATAATAATAATAATAATAATAATAGTGCTTCTCTGTCAATGGCTGATGCAAATCTGCACATGCGCCTCCATCGTCTCACCCGTGAGGGGAGTACGAAGAATTGACGATAAGCTCTAATGACACCCCCGCAAGGGCAGTTCCAACACTTCCAGACGGGCCGGTATGTTCAATGAAAATACTGGTCCAGACGGATCGGTATGTTCAATGAAATTACTGGTGGCACCGACGGGAATCGAACTGGCGACAGAGCTCAGATGGTAGAACTTGACCACTGTGCTATCACGGTGTCCAATAATAATAATAATAATAATAATAATAATAATAATAATAATAATAATAATAATAATAATAATAATAATAATAATAATAATAATAATAATAATAATAATAATAATAATAATAATAATAATAATAATAATAATAATAATAATAATAATAATAATAATAATAATAATAATAATAATAATAATAATAATAATAATAATAATAATAATAATAATAATAATAATAATAATAATAATAATAATAATAATAATAATAATAACAGCAATAGCAACAACAGCTGCGCTATGCACGCGCCAGAATGAGCCGGTAACCCTTGCCGAGATGTAATTTGAAAGCTTGCACTGGAATGAAAAAGTTCAAACGGGAATCAAACCATCATTAGAGAGTACTTTAGAGTGTTGCGTTGCTGGAGCCAACTGTGAACCCTGTCGTCACCCCTCATCTCGACGCTTTTTTCGACGCTTTTTTTCGTTTTTTGGCACGTGCCAAACAAACCTTTTTTTTTTTTTTTGTGAGTTTTTACGTGGAGTAAGAATTTGGTATCCGGTGGCGCCCGAATTCTTTTCACCGCAAAATGACGTACCATGTGAAACTTTTCTCCATTTTTGCAAACCTTTTGGTGATGTGCTTCCCGTGCGAGATGAGCTGATGTAGGATGTGAGGGTGACGAGAGCTGACGGTAGACTGGTACCTCTGTGACTGATGGTTTCACCCCAGTACTTACTCACCCCATAACTTGCGTGCATTGAAAGTGCCAAAGAGCACTAGTACGTCTAAGAGCGCCGGATGATTCATCTTCTCCTCTCCCTGACCGCAGCAGTCGCCCAGCCTCCGATACCATCGGCAGCTGACAAGAACATCGTGAGGAGTGCAATAATCGATTTGCTTGAGAGCGGCCGAGAGGATATTCTGAGCGTACAACTGGGCGATCAGTCGAACTTCGCGTCCAAGCTTGCACGATTGAGTATGTAATGTAATGTATGTATGTTATGTATGTATGTACATATGTATGTAAGTAGTTGTATGTATGTACATACATATGTATGTAT
>WBZZ01005631.1:255000-262500 GCA_019918135.1 Paulinella micropora
ATCTCATCTCATCTCATCTCATCTCATCTCATCTCATCTCATCTCATCTCATCTCATCTCATCTCATCTCATCTCATCTCATCTCATCTCTCTCATCTCATCTCATCTCATCTCATCTCATCTCTAATCTCATCTCTAATCTCATCTCTATCTCATCTCTAATCTCATCTCTAATCTCATCTCTAATCTCATATCTATCTCATCTCATCTCTAATCTCATCTCATCTCTAATCTCATCTCATCTCTAATCTCATCTCATCTCTAATCTCATCTCATCTCTAATCTCATCTCATCTCTAATCTCATCTCATCTCTAATCTCATCTCATCTCTATCTCATCTCATCTCTATCTCATCTCATCTCATCTCATCTCATCTCATCTCTATCTCATCTCATCTCTATCTCATCTCATCTCTATCTCATCTCATCTCTATCTCATCTCATCTCATCTCATCTCATCTCATCTCTAATCAAATCTCATCTCATCTCTAATCAAATCTCATCTCATCTCTAATCTCAAATCTCATCTCATCTCTAATCTCAAATCTCATCTCTAACTCTAATCTCAAATCTCATCTCATCTCATCTAATCTCATCTCATCTCATCTCATCTCATCTCATCTCATCTCATCTCATCTCATCTCATCTCATCTCATCTCATCTCATCTCATCTCATCTCATCTCATCTCATCTCATCTCATCTCCTCTCATCTCCTCTCCTCTCATCTCATCTCCTCTCCTCTCATCTCATCTCCTCTCATCTCCTCTCCTCTCATCTCATCTCCTCTCCTCTCATCTCATCTCATCTCATCTCATCTCATCTCATCTCATCTCCTCTCCTCCTCATCTAATCTAATCTCATCTCACCTCTCCTCTCCTCTCCTCTCCTCTCCTCTCATCACCTCACCTCTCCTCTCATCACCTCACCTCTCCTCTCATCACCTCATCTAATCTAATCTCATCTCACCTCTCCTCTCCTCTCATCACCTCACCTCTCCTCTCATCACCTCTCATCACCTCTCCTCTCCTCTCATCACCTCTCCTCTCATCACCTCTCCTCTCCTCTCATCACCTCTCCTCACCTCACCTCTCCTCTCATCACCTCTCCTCTCCTCACCTCTCCTCTCCTCTCATCACCTCTCCTCACCTCACCTCTCCTCTCATCACCTCTCCTCTCATCACCTCTCCTCTCATCACCTCTCCTCTCATCACCTCTCCTCTCATCACCTCTCCTCTCATCACCTCTCCTCTCATCACCTCTCCTCTCATCACCTCTCCTCTCATCACCTCTCCTCTCATCACCTCTCCTCTCATCACCTCTCCTCTCATCACCTCTAATCTCATCACCTCTCCTCTCATCACCTCTCCTCTCATCACCTCTCCTCTCATCACCTCTAATCTCATCACCTCTAATCTCATCACCTCTAATCTCATCACCTCTAATCTCATCACCTCTAATCTCACCTCTAATCTCATCACCTCTAATCTCATCACCTCTAATCTCATCACCTCTAATCTCATCACCTCTAATCTCATCACCTCTAATCTCATCACCTCTAATCTCATCACCTCTAATCTCATCACCTCTAATCTCATCACCTCTAATCTCATCACCTCTAATCTCATCACCTCTAATCTCATCACCTCTAATCTCATCACCTCTAATCTCATCACCTCTAATCTCATCACCTCTAATCTCATCACCTCTAATCTCATCACCTCTAATCTCATCACCTCTAATCTCATCACCTCTAATCTCATCACCTCTAATCTCATCACCTCTAATCTCATCACCTCTAATCTCATCACCTCTAATCTCATCACCCTCTAATCTCATCACCTCTAATCTCATCACCTCTAATCTCATCACCTCTAATCTCATCACCTCTAATCTCATCACCCTCTAATCTCATCACCTCTAATCTCATCACCTCTAATCTCATCACCTCTAATCTCATCACCTCTAATCTCATCACCTCTAATCTCATCACCTCTAATCTCATCACCTCTAATCTCATCACCTCTAATCTCATCACCTCTAATCTCATCACCTCTAATCTCATCACCTCTAATCTCATCACCTCTAATCTCATCACCTCTAATCTCATCACCTCTAATCTCATCACCTCTAATCTCATCACCTCTAATCTCATCACCTCTAATCTCATCACCTCTAATCTCATCACCTCTAATCTCATCACCTCTAATCTCATCACCTCTAATCTCATCACCTCTAATCTCATCACCTCTAATCTCATCACCTCTAATCTCATCACCTCTAATCTCATCACCTCTAATCTCATCACCTCTAATCTCATCACCTCTAATCTCATCACCTCTAATCTCATCACCTCTAATCTCATCACCTCTAATCTCATCACCTCTAATCTCATCACCTCTAATCTCATCACCTCTAATCTCATCACCTCTAATCTCATCACCTCTAATCTCATCACCTCTAATCTCATCACCTCTAATCTCATCACCTCTAATCTCATCACCTCTAATCTCATCACCTCTAATCTCATCACCTCTAATCTCATCAACCTCTAATCTCATCACCTCTAATCTCATCACCTCTAATCTCATCACCTCTAATCTCATCACCTCTAATCTCATCACCTCTAATCTCATCACCTCTAATCTCATCACCTCTAATCTCATCACCTCTAATCTCATCACCTCTAATCTCATCACCTCTAATCTCATCACCTCTAATCTCATCACCTCTAATCTCATCACCTCTAATCTCATCACCTCTAATCTCATCACCTCTAATCTCATCACCTCTAATCTCATCACCTCTAATCTCATCACCTCTAATCTCATCACCTCTAATCTCATCACCTCTAATCTCATCACCTCTAATCTCATCACCTCTAATCTCATCACCTCTAATCTCATCACCTCTAATCTCATCACCTCTAATCTCATCACCTCTAATCTCATCACCTCTAATCTCATCACCTCTAATCTCATCACCTCTAATCTCATCACCTCTAATCTCATCACCTCTAATCTCATCACCTCTAATCTCATCACCTCTAATCTCATCACCTCTAATCTCATCACCTCTAATCTCATCACCTCTAATCTCATCACCTCTAATCTCATCACCTCTAATCTCATCACCTCTAATCTCATCACCTCTAATCTCATCACCTCTAATCTCATCACCTCTAATCTCATCACCTCTAATCTCATCACCTCTAATCTCATCACCTCTAATCTCATCACCTCTAATCTCATCACCTCTAATCTCATCACCTCTAATCTCATCACCTCTAATCTCATCACCTCTAATCTCATCACCTCTAATCTCATCACCTCTAATCTCATCACCTCTAATCTCATCACCTCTAATCTCATCACCTCTAATCTCATCACCTCTAATCTCATCACCTCTAATCTCATCACCTCTAATCTCATCACCTCTAATCTCATCACCTCTAATCTCATCACCTCTAATCTCATCACCTCTAATCTCATCACCTCTAATCTCATCACCTCTAATCTCATCACCTCTAATCTCATCACCTCTAATCTCATCACCTCTAATCTCATCACCTCTAATCTCATCACCTCTAATCTCATCACCTCTAATCTCATCACCTCTAATCTCATCACCTCTAATCTCATCACCGCTAATCTCATCACCGCTAATCTCATCACCGCTAATCTCATCACCGCTAATCTCATCACCGCTAATCTCATCACCGCTAATCTCATCACCGCTAATCTCATCACCGCTAATCTCATCACCGCTAATCTCATCACCGCTAATCTCATCACCGCTAATCTCATCACCGCTAATCTCATCACCGCTAATCTCATCACCGCTAATCTCATCACCGCTAATCTCATCACCTCTAATCTCATCACCTCTAATCTCATCACCTCTAATCCTCATCACCTCTAATCCTCATCACCTCTAATCCTCATCACCTCTAATCCTCATCACCTCTAATCTCATCACCTCTAATCCCATCACCTCTAATCTCATCACCTCTAATCCTCTAATCCCCTAATCCTCTAATCCCCTAATCCTCTAATCCCCTAATCCTCTAATCCCCTAATCCTCTAATCCCTAATCCTCTAATCCCCTAATCCTCTAATCCCCTAATCCTCTAATCCTCTAATCCTCTAATCCTCTAATCCTCTAATCCTCTAATCCTCTAATCCTCTAATCCTCTAATCCTCTAATCCTCTAATCCTCTAATCCTCTAATCCTCTAATCCTCTAATCCTCTAATCCTCTAATTCTCTAATTCTCTCTAATCTCTAATCTCTAATTCTCTAATTCTCTAATCTCTAATTCTCTAATCCTCTAATCTCTAATCCTCTAATCTCCTAATAAATCCTCTAATCTCTAATCTCATCTATCTACCCTAACATCACCTCTAATCTCTAATCCTCTCATCTCTAATCCTCTAATCTCTAATCCTCTCATCTCTAATCCTCTAATCTCATCACCTCTAATCCTCTAATCTCATCACCTCTAATCTCTAATCCTCTCATCTCTAATCCTCTAATCTCTAATCCTCTCATCTCTAATCCTCTAATCTCTAATCCTCTCATCTCTAATCCTCTAATCTCATCACCTCTAATCCTCTAATCTCATCACCTCTAATCCTCTAATCTCATCACCTCTAATCTCTAATCCTCTCATCTCTAATCCTCTCATCTCTAATCCTCTAATCTCATCACCTCTAATCTCTAATCTCTCATCACTCATCTATCTACCCTAACATCACCTCTAATCTCTAATCCTCTAATCTCTAATCCTCTAATCTCATCACCTCTAATCTCTAATCCTCTAATCTCTAATCCTCTAATCTCATCACCTCTAATCTCTAATCACCTCTAATCTCTAATCCTCTAATCTCTAATCCTCTAATCTCTAATCACCTCTAATCTCTAATCCTCTAATCTCTAATCTCTAATCCTCTCATCTCATCACCTCTAATCTCTAATCCTCTCATCTCTAATCCTCTCATCTCTAATCCTCTCATCTCTAATCCTCTCATCTCTAATCCTCTAATCTCATCACCTCTAATCTCTAATCCTCTAATCTCTAATCCTCTAATCTCTAATCCTCTAATCTCTAATCCTCTAATCTCATCACTCATCTATCTACCCTAACATCACCTCTAATCTCTAATCCTCTAATCTCTAATCCTCTAATCTCCTAATAAATCCTCTAATCTCTAATCTCATCTATCTACCCTAACATCACCTCTAATCTCTAATCCTCTCATCTCTAATCCTCTAATCTCATCACCTCTAATCTCTAATCCTCTCATCTCTAATCCTCTAATCTCATCACCTCTAATCTCTAATCCTCTCATCTCTAATCCTCTAATCTCATCACCTCTAATCTCTAATCCTCTCATCTCTAATCCTCTAATCTCATCACTCATCTATCTACCCTAACATCACCTCTAATCTCTAATCCTCTAATCTCTAATCCTCTAATCTCTAATCCTCTAATCTCATCACCTCTAATCTCTAATCCTCTAATCTCTAATCCTCTAATCTCATCACCTCTAATCTCATCACCTCTAATCTCTAATCCTCTAATCTCTAATCCTCTAATCTCATCACCTCTAATCTCTAATCCTCTCATCTCTAATCCTCTAATCTCATCACCTCTAATCTCTAATCCTCTCATCTCTAATCCTCTAATCTCATCACTCATCTATCTACCCTAACATCACCTCTAATCTCTAATCCTCTAATCTCTAATCCTCTAATCTCTAATCCTCTAATCTCATCACCTCTAATCTCTAATCCTCTAATCTCTAATCCTCTAATCTCATCACCTCTAATCTCTAATCCTCTAATCTCTAATCCTCTAATCTCATCACCTCTAATCTCATCACCTCTAATCTCTAATCCTCTAATCTCTAATCCTCTAATCTCATCACCTCTAATCTCTAATCCTCTCATCTCATCACCTCTAATCTCTAATCCTCTTCCTCTCATCTCTAATCCTCTCATCTCTAATCCTCTAATCTCATCACCTCTAAATCTCTAATCCTCTAATCTCATCACCTCTAATCTCATCACCTCTAATCTCTAATCCTCTAATCTCATCACTCATCTATCTACCCTAACATCACCTCTAATCTCTAATCCTCTAATCTCTAATCCTCTAATCTCATCACCTCTAATCTCTAATCCTCTAATCTCTAATCCTCTAATCTCATCACCTCTAATCTCATCACCTCTAATCTCTAATCCTCTAATCTCTAATCCTCTAATCTCATCTTCTCATCTATCTATCTCTAATCTCATCTATCTACCTCTAATCTCATCTATCTACCTCTAATCTCATCTATCTACCTCTAATCTCATCTATCTACCTCTAATCTCATCACCTCTAATCTCATCACCTCTAATCTCATCACCTCTAATCTCATCATCTCTAATCTCATCATCTCTAATCTCATCTACTAATCTCTAATCTCATCTATCTAATCTACTAATCTCTAATCTACTAATCTCTAATCTCATCTATCTAATCTATCTAATCTCTAATCTCATCTACTAATCTCTAATCTCATCTATCTAATCTACTAATCTCTAATCTACTAATCTCTAATCTCATCTATCTAATCTATCTAATCTATCTAATCTATCTAATCTATCTATCTCTAGGAACTACTTCCAAGCTGTGGAAAGAGGCTGCGGGCCTCCTCCTCCTACAACTACTGCTCCTCCTACTACTACTGCTCCTCCTCCTTCTACCACTACTGCTCCTCCCCCTCCTTCCTCTACTGCTCCCCCTCCCCCTCCTACTTCTACTACTCCCCCTCCTCCTCCTCCCTCTTCCACTACTCTCCCTCCTCCCCCTCCTTCTTCTACTACTCCCCCTCCTCCTCCTCCCTCTTCCACTACTCTCCCTCCTCCTCCTCCCTCTTCCACTACTCTCCCTCCTCCTCCTCCCTCTTCCACTACTGCTCCTCCTCCTCCGCCCCCTCCTCCTCCTCCTTTTCGTCCTCCCGGCCGTCGTCGTGGCATGGCACAGAGCACTGCTGCACCGGTATGTCTCCCTTCAATCTTATGCATACATATGTTTATTTACATATCCGTACATATCTCCCAAAACCTAGCGGTAAGTAATAAAAGTGCGTTAACTTATTAATTAACGCGAAATCAGCGCTGATGCCCAAAGATATGTTGTCTATATATCTCTTGGTTGGCTTGTTGAGAATCTGCGGTACCAGATAGATAGATAGATAGATAGATAGATAGATAGATAGATAGATAGATAGATAGATAGATAGATAGATAGATAGATAGATAGATAGATAGATAGATAGATATTTATTCCTATATGGGTGAAGACATGCGGACGGAAAGATAGATAGATAGATACATAGATAGATACATAGACAGATAGATAGATAGATAGATAGATAGATAGACACCTTTCCGGGAAATCGCCCACCGCAAATGTCGCGAACATTTCGCTGTCTTTGCTTTCATTCTGACTTGTC
>WBZZ01005631.1:272500-282500 GCA_019918135.1 Paulinella micropora
TTTGCGTGAATTCAAAAAGAATATGTCAACATCAGCATCGAGTCTGGGGCTAGCCACCATGTAAATATGGGCAGTAGATAGATAGATAGATAGATAGATAGATAGATAGATAGATAGATAGATATTTAGATAGGTGTAGGTATATATAGGTAAGGAGGTGAGGCAAGTAGGTATGAAATCGAAAGGTAAGATTGTTGTACCGACTGAGCTGGACGGGGTCACAGACGCTGGAAAGAAACATGCAACAACAACAGCATTTTATTGACAATAACAATAACCACAACAACAACAACAGCAACAACAACAACCAAGAACAACAATCAAGATTTATTTGTAATTAAATTATCCCTGAAAAGATCCCGTGGTCAGGTTGTGAAAGCGCAAAGAATCAGGCTCTAAACCCTTCTGACACAACTCTTGGGGGCCTTGGAGCATTCTCAGCCATTTATTTTGGCACTACTTTGTCAGAATCTTTGTAAACCTCAAGTTGATTTCAAGTACTTCCCAAAAAGAGCACGCTTCGAGGTTGTGAAAACCAAGAGAACAACCTCTTAACTCTTTTGACTTGGCTTTCAAAGCCTTAGTGTAATATACCATATCATATTACACTACAATTCTCGATACGCACATATAAATAAATTATGCCACTCATACAATCGCACGCATTTTATGAATCTACATATAAAATATATAAAATTTACTTTCATACTGCCAAAGAAGATAATCGGTATGATTGTTGACATGCTCAGTTTCTGCGCGCAAAATGTCTGTTCATACTTGAAAGAGTGATGAATGAGGTTCAATACATCACAAGAAACAAATGTATCAATTTTTTTTCTTAATAAATTATATTTCAACCTAGAAAAGATGAAGCAAAACCGATCGTCAGGAGGGTCGTCAAAAAAAAATGAAAATGAGTCTAGGAGTCGTATTTCTCATTAATAATTCAAAGAAAGCGCTCCATTCAGTTTCTACTACACTAGGCTAGCTTCCCTGATCTTTTTAGCCATTCATTTTGTCTGTTTATAGGTACAACAACAACTTTTTGAAAGCATGAGTTTCGTGGACACAGTGACCTTGTATGCAGCTAATATACTGTGGAACTTTATTTTTATGCTTGGAATATCATATCTGTCACTAGGATGGTCGTTTCCAATCAAAAATTTTCGAGGAGCGAACTCCTCTCATAGCTTTTGAAAGTGATTTTTTTCTTCCGACATACCCTCCAAAATGAGACTTCATGTTTTCATTCTACACACAAATTGAATTGTACCGGGTTTGAGGAATCATGTGTTGGTTGACTAGTACTGCATAGAGTGTAGAAGAGCAGAGAGACGACACAAAAATGCAAAGACATGTGAACGATCTGTCTCACATATGTGTTTTTGATGACTTCTGATCTCCTACGTTCGTTGAGTACTGTAGTACCTTCCTTGTAGGAGGTGCTTTCACATCAATTTCTTGGTCCTGCCCACGTAAAGCTTCATTTACACTCCCGGAGGGCTAAAATATCGTTTTTGTAATTAATAAAAACATGTCTATGTTAATAAGACAAAAATGTAATATATTTTTCAAGTTTCAACTCGTGCTGAAAAAAAAACCTGATAACAAACATCGACTGGAAAGAAGAAATGAAGGGACGAAAAGCATGACAGGGTTGTTTGTGCAGGAATTCGTGAGTCAAAATTGAAGAAGGGTAGCTTGGAAACATGTCAAGTTGTAAAAACCAAGCGGTTACGTGCCGCGCAAATGGAAAGCGAACCCTTCCCGTGGGACAAACTCAAAAATCCGAAACATGAATTTCAAAGAAACAAAAATATGTTATATTTTTGAACTTTAGCGATTACCGGTTGGCAACAATGCAGAATGTCAGAAAACCCTAAATCTAAACAGAAGACAGGAACAGCCACCATCAAAGCTGTCAATTTAAACTAAAAAACAACTTGCACTACGTTGTGTTCTGCTGGGAGGAAGAAGAAGGCCCCGACTGATTGTCATCAGAGAACCGAAGCTGCCATGTGGACGCCCGGGCGCCACGTGCAGCTCTGCGCTCAGGTGGCATTAAAGACTGCTGCACTGACTCTGATGCGACAGTAGATACTGATTCTGAAAATTGAGACACATCACTGTCAGAACTGTCTGAAGTGTCTCCAGCTTCGCTCTGCGCCATGCAGTCAGTGTCCTCGTCGTCAGCAGCAGGTGCCTCACCTCGGCGGCGTCTTCGGCGAGTGCGAGGCAAAATGAGGTACTGGGATGAACTTGCCTTACCATCAGGCGATCCATCCCCAGAAGACATGGAGGACGCTGTACTACTGAGACTAATCACACCTGACTCCGCACTGGCAAAATCAACACTTTCGTCTGGATCATCAACGAGTCAGTCTTCAATGGCGGCACGAACAGTCACCAGCCAGTCCAAAAAAGTGAGTCGACGACACCGATCTACGTTTTGTGCAAACTTAGGCAACACGTCATTCATGACCTCGACCTTGAGATCGAAGGCAACAAGTCTTTGCTTCATGTCTTCCTTCGAATCCCAGTCAAGGGCTGCCCCGGCTGGGTACATTCTCGCACGGTCATGAACAATGTTCTCGATCAGATCAGACAGGAAGTTGTAAGCAATCGTGACTTCCTCACCTCGAGGCTGGATTTGTTTCCTTCGGACTCAGAAGATGCGCAAATTGCCTCGACTGTGAGTTACCAGCAACAGGGTCTGCTCGACGTGCTTGACGTCGAATCGCATGGGGTCTGTGAGAGAGTGCCTTGCTACGGTGCTGAGGTTTGCTTCGCAACTCTCTTCAGAAAAGATCCGAGGGTCGTGACAAAAAACAGTCCACGCCGGATGCTGGTGGCGCCTCCAGTAGTTCAGGTTCAAAAGGTGCAGGCACAAAACGCGCGAGTACTCGTTAGCTCTGAAGTGGAGAAGGACATGGAGGGCGCGATGCAAGTAAGCAAAAATCTGATCAGGCATGTTCTCCCTGATCACGCAGCCGAGATCTTGGGCCTGAAACACAAAGAAGAAAAATATAGTATATTTGCAAACCTCACAAACATGACTGGCTGACCACTGGCATGAACCACTCAAACAAAACTAGCAAACCTCCGAGGTTGGCCCTCTGCGCAGGGGTGAGCTCTTCATTGAACTGGAAATTGTCGAGCAGATCGGCTTGAACGTGGGGGTAAGCAAGACGAACGTAGGCCATGACCGCCGAAATCGTCTTGAGTCTAGGTTTGATCCTGAACTTTTTAGAAGGAAAAAGCTCGTGCCAAAGGGGCCCAAAAACCTGGCGCTTAAACTCACACCAAATCAAGACACAAAGGAACTTGTGAACATGCCAATGGCCCAAGAAGACACACATCCAGGACTTCAAGTGCGACAAACCCCTGCTTCGATCATACAAAGCCTGTGACATCAATTAAAAAAATATATCATATTTTTCGAATGCATCATTACACAGAATTACTACCTTGTAAATCCGCTTGTAAATGTTAGAATCTACAGTAAAAAGCTGGAAACGCCAAACATCCGAACGGCGATGCTGTAAATCAAGTTTCTCGAGAAGTCTGATGAGGGCGTCGTTCGACGCAATGTTCTGGTGCTCCATTCGCAGACCTTTGAAAACAACCGGTTCATTGCCGGGCCGGGTGTCGACTGACAAATCCGCTTGCAAACAAAGCGGAATCCCGGTGCACTGTTTGGAGACAGAATCATCAGAAAATCGCTTGAAATCTCTGTTGTTGGTTTGAAGCTCTCTCATGTTAGCTCGGGTCAAGGCAACGACCGCGTCATCAAACAAATCCTCTGGAAAAGCATCGACCTGGCCCACGCGAAGCACCATGCTGGGAGGGTTCTGACGCTGAGATTTCAGAATTTCGAAGACAGTCCAGAGGCCGTTGTTGTAGGGGCCACTCCCAACGTTCGGCACTCCGACGTTCCGAAACTTCAAGCTGGTCGCGAAGTTGTCGAACCAAGTAGACTTCAGGTCGTCGGCTCGTTTCTCCTCCACACTGATGACAAAAAAGCAAAAAAAAAAAAAAAAAAAAAAAAAAAAAAAAAAAAAAAAAAAAAAAAAACATCAAAAACATGGGGGGGGGGAAAAAAAACTCTGCAAACAGTTTGAGTGGTTCTTCCACTCTGCTTGGTCCCTCTGGACAGGGCACAATGGAAGAAACAAGTAACGAAGCTTCAAGTGTCAGAAAAAGAGCATTGGTAACAAATTTTACTGCGGAAGAAATTTGTAATTTCTTGCCAACACGCTCCGCTAAATGAGAAACAAGTTTCACCAGGGATGGCGTAGCGCCGAAAAAAGACAGCCACTTGTGTTTTTTCGGGGCTGCGCACCCAGTAACGACCGTAGGGGTCAGATAAAGAATCGCAGCAGGAAATTTTACAGAGGAAGAAATTTGTAATTTCTTGCCACAACCCTCCATCAGTAACGAAGCTTCAATGGTCAACAATGCAAGGTGGAGATTGTAACATTGTGCTTCAGAAGTAAACTCCACCTGGCATTGCTTTCCAGCCAGCCAGTAATTGGATAGACAGGAGTCCGAAGACGACCAGCAAGAGTTTGAGTTTTTGCTCTTCTGGCCTTGTCCCAAAAGTCAGAAGAGCAAGAACTAGTTGCGACCGTAGACAGTGGTGATTTCTCTTCCTCGTCTTTTGGAAATCTGACGGCCAAAAGACGAAGAAGAGCAGCAAAAACCAGTGCATCCGCAGAGAACCGAGATTTTTGTGATTGTTTATATCGAGGATTTGCAAAGGTTAAAGTACAAGTAATGAACAGAAGTGGCGAGAATGGTTTTACAAGGGTTGTCGGAAAACACAAATATGGCATATTCCGACACCGGAACCTTTTCAAACAAATCCGTCCGGAAAAAAAGGTAAAAAAATCACTTTCAAAGGATGTCTCAGAAAAAAAATATGGCATATTTTCCAAAGTGAGCCGGTTTGAGCCCACACTCGGTGCCACCAAGTCACAAAAACCGGTTTCGGACGTCAGTTTTTGGGAACAAGTGGCCGGACTGGGTCCGTTTGCCATTTTTGATTGCATTTCACCATATTATGAGGGTGACTTTCCGTCCCTATCAAAATGAAAAAAAAACACATGTTTTCAGGCCTAACTTCATTTTTTTTTCTTCGTGACCCCATGCTCTCCTCCAAACTCACACTCAGAGACAATGAGCTTCATTTCAGGTGAGACCCACCATTTGTAGGTGATGTAAGACTTGTCGACAGAGGGACCACCCATGATGTAGTGTTCGGAAAGCGATTTTGAGAGTGCAACAATCTAGACACCCAAACAAAAGTGCTCAAGTTGACCGGAAGCGACTGAGTGGACGGGTCGAGTCGAGCTTTGTCGATCTCGGTGTTGTGTGGAAGTTTTCGTTTAAGCCAAAAGGTGCTACTAGTTACAACTACAACCCTCGACTTTGGCACGTCCAGGTGTGGGTCGACGACACAAGCCAAGACGAAGCTGGAGAATTCAAGACGTTTGCTTTGCTCGATGAACTGTGCCTCACTGAAGCTTACTACGTGGGCTTTCCTGCGGATGTGACCTGGGACGAGAAGTTGTACGACATGTTCGCCAAAGGCCCAAACGTGGCAGCTCGTACAAGTCAGCAAGCTCTCTCTCCTTTGTTCTAGTTGTTTGTTGTTGCTTTGTGTCTGTTGTTCTAGTTGTTGCTTGAATTTGAGCAAGTTTCAATTATGGGCTGTGAGTTCATGGCTGCCATGCTTGCCCCCGAACTGTTTCTTTGGCTTCGTGTCACTACGGTTTTTTGTTTTTGCTCTCGGGTGTAGGGGCTGTGAACAACTACTTCAAGCAATTTCAAAAAGAGATGGATGAGCAGGCTAAGGTCTTCAAACAAAAATATGCCATATTTTTCTTGTGAGCTTCAATGTCTCACGATTCTTTGCTTCACTTGGTTTTTTTTTTCCATATCTCAAAAATATGTCATATTTTTCATCCGAGACACATCTTCCACCACGACGTCATGATTGTCGTGTTGAAAAATATGCAGTATTTTTCAACTTAGGATGGTTCCAAGGAGGAGGCCAAGGGGACAATCGCTGATTCGCAGGCTGCCCCGGCTGATGTTTCCTCTGTTTTCCATCCCAACAATTCTCTTGCTAGTGCTGCATCCCGCGCCCCGAATTCTCAGGGCAGTGTTGCAGCTACTGAGGTGGTGGGAGACGAAAAGGAAGAGGAAAAAGCACGCGCCGACCCTGCCCTCGCTCGTCGTGTTTCTGCTCAGCTAGCTGCAGGCAGGCCCCCCAGCCTCGCGTCTTCAGCCCTGCTGTCACACAGCCTTCGAGCTCTTCGTCGAGTAGTTCTTCGAGCTCTTCATCGAGCAGTTTCTCAAAATCCACTCCATTACGGTCCATCCCCTCGAACAAAAAACAGCCCAAGGCGGCGGTTGGAACCATCACACCTCTGGCCAGGAGCTTCCCTGCCACTTCCGCGACACCGTCTTCATCCTCGTCGTCTTCTGCCCCACCCCCGGTTCCCCTGTTTCCGGCGTCGTCTTCTTCTTAAGTCTCCACACCTGATGCAACTGGAAAGCGCAAACCGCAGGCCTCGCCGGAAGGGTCCGAACAACCAGAGAAGAAGCGCAGGATGAAGGGGGAAAAGGGCACGGGAAAGAATGTATCGGAGCTGACAAGCAGAAAGCTGAGAAGAATGCGTACATCAAGGGTCAGCCCCCTTTTCTTTTGTTCTTTTGTTGAAAAATATGCGATATTTTTGGTTGGTTGTTCTGTGCAGACACCAGAGAGAAGATGAAGGAAGCCGCCAAAGCCCTTGCCAGCATGACTTACAAGAACGTGCAGGCCATTCCCGCCGCCATCGCTACCCAACCCCACAGGGCAGTGACTGATCGTTTTCTCGACTCAGAGCATGTCAGACAACTCGTCGAGAATTTTAAAAAGTCTCAGGATCCCAACAGGAAGATCCAGTGGGTGGGTTGGATCCGAGATCCGAAAGAAGTTGTCAATCCCGGAAAGCTTGGGCTGGACGACGCCGACGATTCCCTCTTGGAATCCCCTCCTTTCGTTGACGAGAGAGCCTTGAAAGAATTTCAGGCTGTGTGGAATTCGGCTGGGCTTGTAGAAAAGGAAAGGCCCAAGATGGACTTCACGAGCCTGCCAGTCGAGGGCCAGGCCAAGATCAATAACTTTCTTCGCAAGGCCATCCAGGACGGGAAGTTTCCCCTGCAGGCGATCGTTGGTCTTCATTCCAGCCATGCAATTCAGCAACTTCACAGAGAAGAACCTCTCAGAACTCGAAATTCCAGGTCATTCACCTGGAAGCTCTTCGTTTCGTTCGTTGGAACGATGAAGGTCGTCAATCCGTCAGTTTTCTTGGTGCCTTCGAGAACACTGTTGCTGACGTCCACCGTAAAAACACATTCGGTGAAAACTGCATTTCTGCGCACGATCAAGGTTACTCTGGAATGGCTCGTCTCAAGGACCAGAATGATGCTTCCTGCAACAAAGTTTCTTATCTCATGGAAGAGGGACTTCGCCCTTTCCCACAACATCCCCTTGCCGACTTTCGGTTCCATGTGGACTTACGTCACTTCGAACACCGGTGAGCTTTGGAAGTGCTGGCTGAAGCTTCTTTCCCCTGGTGGCGTTCGTTCTGACATGCCTAGGAAACAGGCAATCATCGAAAGCATCAACGAACTTCACAACATCCGCAAGGACAAGCCCGGTCTAGTGGAAGAAATGCAACAATCGATTGAGGACCTCCAGCAAGGAAAGCCAAGCGAAGTGAAGCAAACCATGAAGAGGTTTTTCTGGAGCAGAAGAAGTACGTCTGCCTCATCTCGCTGCAGGACATGATCCTGGACCTTGCTGACAACATGGGGTTTTTTGAAATCGACGGTGTTTACGTCGGCAAACAGTGGAAGGATTTGTGTGATTTCGTCCCCCAGCTTGACAACGATGAAGGCAGGGCAATCCTGAATCGCACTGTGGACATCCTCTACCTGCAGAAAAAGAAGGACCGCTCCCTCCCGGACAACCTGGAAGCTTACGTCAAGACCTGGATCCAGGCAGCACTCAAACGTCTCTCCGGCGAAGAAGTCGAACAGCCACAGGTTCTGAGACCTCCTGTTGCATGCTCTTGAAGACTTTGTTTGAAAATATGTTTTTTTTTTCTTTTTCTTTTTTTTTTTTGACAGGCAACCATCTCTGAAGATCAGCAGATCCATTTCGGCAACGCTACGATTCTGGTGCAGGACATGTTCAACATGGCCTCCAACTCTGATCTAGTGCATGGCAATTTTGATCTCCCTTACTTTTCCATCAATTGAAAATATGCCATATTTTTCTTTTTTGGTTTTCCTCATTCCTTGTGTTTGTGTCTTGCTTGATCCAGACCTGCTTTACGCTGACCTTCTTTACAACATTTCCGACCTTGTTGCTGACACTACTGAAATCAACAAGGAAAGGGTCATCCAATTGCTGAACCAGTTCGGTGTTGTCGGCAATGCTAACAAGCGCGCCGTCGTTTTTCATCACCATCTGTCCCAGTACAACCTCTTGGTGGAAGCTTTGCAGCAGTGTGGCTTCGGACTTCAACAATCGAGCCTGTGTTCTGGTACAAGGAGAAGCACAACTACCAGGGACACGTCCAGAAGTGGATCAAGGCAGTGGAGTGCATCATGGTGGCGTTCTACCCGGCCCAGAGTGCATTTCAGCTCAATCTCTCCAGGAACCCGCTTGATGAGAAGCACAACTACCAGGGACACGTCCAGAAGTGGATCAAGGCAGTGGAGTGCATCATGGTGGCGTTCTACCCGGCCCAGAGTGCATTTCAGCTCAATCTCTCCAGGAACCCACTTGATCGTCACAATGTTTATTCTGGTCCCAACGAAAAAACAGAAAGTCACTAGGAGGCCGGACGAACGAGCCAACGCTTTTGAAAAACCCACGGAGTTGTCCAGACAAATCCTTTCTGATGTTCTTGCCCCGCAGAGCAAGGTGTTGGCTGTTTGCATGGGCTCTGGCTCGGAGATCATCGGCGCCCTTCAGGCCACATGATCGTCACCGGCTTGGACATCGATGCTGGTCTGTTTCAAAACGCCAAGGATCGCGCCCGCAAGTTTCTGGAGCCCGGTTATAAAAAGGGCAGGCCGCCCAAAGCAGCTGTGGAAGGAGAGCTCCCTGTGGACAAGGTGGAGGAAAAAGAAGAAGACACGGAAGACGAGGACGACGGGAAGGTCGACCAGAAGCATGAAAAGCAAGGTTAAATTGGAGGAAACAAGTCTTCTGTCCACGCCACATGCTGCGTGTGCGAGGAAACGTTTAATGTGCGGGAGTTTGACAGCACCGCTTGCCAGAAATGCAACAGCACGGTGCACAAAGGGTGGTGGATGACCGGCACCAAGCTGAAAGATGGCAGTGATGAGTACGAGCAGTGCGAATACACCTGCGGCCTAGAGGCAGGCGATTGCGACAACGATGATGGCTTGCGTGCGGAGGGTTCCTTCTGCTCCGAAGATTGCCACTACGGTTGGCATCTCATAATGATGCATTCGTCTGCCCCTCTTCCCGCTGCCACCGAGTAATGCACCTGGATTCGGGCACTGTTTTCGAACTATGCTATATTTTTCGAAAGTACGTTTTTCATTAAATTGATCGTATTGTTTCATTATTTTAATTTTGCCTGAACGTTTTCGTGCCTCCGGACCGGTTCAAGACTTTCCATCTCGTTTTCACCGGTACTTGTAGTGTGTTTGACGACGTCAGTTCCGGAAAATATGTCATAAAAATCACCTGCTCGAGCCAAAATTGCAAGGCTGCACTGTTTTTCGATGGCTGAAACTGCTTTCATGACCTTTTTTTCACGTTGACCCCGGTTAAAACAGAAAATTTTGATACATTACAGATATTTTTTTCCCCCGAATTGCCGTACGTTGGCAGGACCAAGAATTTGTCGACAGGGCACACATAAATCTGTGTGTGCAGTTTCCACTTGAAAGGAAAATTCGAGTT
>WBZZ01005631.1:300000-305000 GCA_019918135.1 Paulinella micropora
ACAATTGCATGTTATTCGAACTGCTGTCAGCACCTACGTTTTTGGTGTTGATTCTCTTATGATATGCATGTAAGGACATACTGATAGTATCGAACCGACGCAGCACCCGTTTTTCTATGATCGACCCATGTGCCGGTCTCTGTTATGTTTGTAAAACGTATTTAGCTACAAAGTAGGGGACTGTATATGAATTTCTTTTGCAAAGGTTGACACTTGACACACAATACT
The DNA here is from genome assembly GCA_019918135.1 of Paulinella micropora. Classification (NCBI taxonomy): domain Eukaryota; phylum Cercozoa; class Imbricatea; order Euglyphida; family Paulinellidae; genus Paulinella; species Paulinella micropora. Next base: position 300,229 of record WBZZ01005631.1, read on the forward strand.
ACTCTATCAGTTACAGTAGCATGTGGTAGTGCTTACACAATAGTATCTATAGGCAGAGTTACAGTTTTACATCAGATCGTCCCAACACGATCTAAATCCGCAAGCTGTATGTCAATCTAGTGTGTTTCCAAATCAATATTTACTAAAAAAATATTTTTGCTCTTCCAATACAGACAATACTGTGCACCATCATTAACTGACAGTCATAAAAAACCCTCGTTCGCGTAAGAGAGGGTCGATTTAGTTGATTACGTCGCCGGTCTGTAAGACGAGTGTGATTGTTAGCTTGCTTTCCAAGCTTATGTCACGCAGGTATTTGTACACGCACGAACTTTTGTCTGACCACAGCCCTTGCCTTCTTATTGCGTAGATTCTCATTCCCAAACGAGCAGCTTCAGTCGCGGACCCGATTCTATTTGAATGGGATGCGTATATCGCTGGATCCAATCCAATTGCAGCAACTTTCTTTTTCAATAGACTTGATGGGGTGCCAACACTCAGATGTCCTAATGCGTTGCCAGATAGCTTGAAGAAAAGAGGAGAGCTGTCGGTGAATGAATCCTTGAATGTGTCCTTTATGTATTTGAGGTATGCTCTGACCCACGTGACAGCGCAGAATGATTGGTTCCCTTGGCCGATAAAGACAAGCTTCTCACCTTCCGCGTTTTTCAATTTCTCTAATCTGAGTACCATGTACTCGCACGGGCTGTTCCCCGATTATGGTATGGTGGAACATGATGTCAGATACATTCAATGCTACAATGTTACTGACGCGTGCCATTGAGATCCACTGCAGTATATTAACGTAGCGTCTCTGCAGTCCCTACATGTCACCAATGGTAATTGTAGTATCTTGAGCAGGTCGTCCCTCAATAAGGGGTATTTCCCCTCTCTCCCCGGTACAGCTTCTGCTACCGCTCTCTGTTTGGCCAATTGCACTAGCAGACTCTCGGTCGGGTCGTTACTAGTGTGCAGTGCGTATTGGGATTTAATTGCAGCCAGGTGGCCAGTGATTGTTGACTGTGCATACCACTCTCCGACATATATTTCAAATAGTGCGCAATCGTTTTGTCGGAGGCAGGAAAGAAGATACGCCCGTGCTGCACGCACCACTTGAGGAATCGCCTGAGGGAAACTTTGTATGTTTCCATTGTGGTGTCTCTCCGGCCCGCTTGGCTTGCCCAGATCGCTATCTCGTCGTCATCTAGTATTGCTGTCACTGCAGGGCGTAAAATTATTTTAATGAGTAAAATCAAACAGCACTGCAAGCATGTGCCATGATGGTCTGTGTACGTGATATGTGTGTTTGTGCCACGTTGGAGCTAGAGTGTATGATGCGGGTGGCAGACTAAATGAATCTCTTGCATGTTCTAGAATCTGTGGCCACCAAGGTCTGGCTCGCCAATGCGGAAGGACAAATGCAACCCTTTTGCTGGATTTCATGGCAAGAAGGCTGACTGCCCTATTTGTCCAAAGTTTGGTGCCCAAACATCGCGGTCAGCTTTCCCATGCATCTGGATGAACAGTCAGGTTTGTCAAGCCTGCGGTCAGCGCCTTGGAGTTTCTGTCTGCCCTCGTGTTGTTAGCTCTCTTGACCCAGCCCCAAGGTTTGTTTCGTATGTTGAGCTGTCCTGTATATACGTCGTCCACCATCTTGCAAAGACGTGTGAGGTCTATTGACGTGTGTGGTCGCTTGGACCCCCCTTTTTGCAGGTCTATGACTGCGTTAGCTGAGTCGAACACAGTGAGGACTGTATTACGATTCTGAAGGATAGATCTGAAATGGAGAGGTATCACAGTCGCAGCCCAGAGCTCTCGCTCCGTCGACGAAGTACCGATCAATTCAGATGGTAGAGGGATTGTTACGTCTTCTTCAAGTACATGGCCCCCAACCGCGAACTCGCCCGCATCCACCCTCAACTCGACGTCCTGTCGAGGTTGAAATATTGCACGTCTGCATTTGGCCGGATCCCTCAGTATGTGAAGCCAGTACTGTAGTTCTTGGCTCAGTTCTGACCCGCTCTGTGTAGTGACACTTCTCCTCTCGATTTTGTTGGCTGCCATCATTTCCCGAGTCATCAGCTGTGCGTTGGAGAGCGCCAGCTTGAGACTGGTCAACGAAGATGCAGTTGAGTGCAGTTGCTGGACCGAAGCCCCTTGTGCGGAATGCACGTCCGCCAGGAGCTGGAGGATAGACTTGAATAGTCTTTCCCTCTTGTCGTTCGGCGCTCCCATCCACAAGTCCTTGCTGTTGATGACGTATCCCAAGTATTGTACCTCGTCCGAAGGTTCCCACTGCGTCTTCTCGGAAGTGGGAAGACCAAGGTAGGCAAACAGCGTCTTGATGAACGTAGGTATGCCATCGTCTGTGCGTAGGAGTTTGACAGCGAATAGGATGTCTTCTGCATATTGCATGCATGGCAAGTTCAAGGTCCTTATCAGCTTCACGAAAACCCTCATAATCTTCCCAAACCAAAACGGCGCAGAACAGAACCCATATGGTAGCGTCTTGTTCTGATAGGTTTTGCTCCTGTGTCTGAAGGCAGAGTATGGTGTATTTTTCCTAGCAAGCGGAATGGAGTAAAACGCGCGTTGCAGATCCACCACGAACATCTTTGTGCCGCTGTCTCCGTCGAGTACCATCTGAATGTCCTTTTCTAGCGTCTCCATTGTGAAAGGAGCCTTGGCTTGGAAGGAATTACTGAACCGTTTGTCAGTGCACAGCTTCGTCTTCTTGATTCCCGCTGGGTCAGCCAGCACTTGGAGAGGCTCGATCATTATGCATTCCTCCCTCTTCACTTCTACCGCGTCTCCACGGGTAAGCATGTCGTCAATTTGGTCGTCGACGAATGCGATGTTCTCGAAGTAACTTGGGTGGTTCATAAAATCGGTCGCTGGAGGCTCACGCTCAAATCTGAGTTCTACACCATGTGCGAGCCATGATAGCACCACGAGCCATGATAGCACCACTGCGTCCGCCCCTATTGCCTTCCAGAACCCAACCTTGCCTTGACTGCATGAGCCGGGTCCTTTGAGTCTGCCCACGGGTTGCCTCTATTGTATGTCTCACCCATCGTCAAGATCTTCTGCTTGACCTCCTCTAACGAGCCCGAGCTATACTGTTCGACAGCTACTTGTGGTGTTGTCACAAGCCAGGTTACGTATGATACCTCCTCCGCCGGCGTCGGCACGGTCTGCCTTGATAAGCAAAAATATGCCAGATGACCAATCTTCTTGCACCATACACACACCATGTCCTGAGAGTAGTCTTTAAATACTTTGGACTTCGGTGCCTTGTGAGGGAGGAAGTCAGAAATCTTTCCTTGCAAGAGGACCCGTTGCTGTCTGTCATTACAAGGCAAGATCGCGAATCAGTACTATTAATAAATCACGCGATGAAGTATGAAAATAGAAGCGTTTGCCGGACACAATAGTATTAATGCCATCGGGGCGTGATGCCGTGTGACAAGTACCATCTTTAAGCAGGGGCGTGTTGCCGAACCAAATTTGAAAAAAAAAATAAACAAATGAAATAAATAAATCTATTTAATGACATAACAAAACAAGCCTAAGTCAGTGACAGCGTGATGCAAGTCATGCGCGTGTTGCGCTCTGTAGTGCCGGTCATGCGCGTGAAGCGTCGTCTGACAATTTTACTTTCGATTGGCTGTAACAGCTCAGTTGCTAGAACGCTGTGAGCGCAGGCTCGGATTCAAAGTCCAGCAGTGCTCGGCGGTGTGGCCGCGTTTGTTGCAGTGAGTGCAAATGACGGCTGTACGTGCGGGCTGTGCGGTGTATGCGGTCTGCATGGCAGGCGCAAGCGTGATGATGCATTGTGTAGGTTGGGCCACGTACTGGATTTGCGGGCCCTGGTGCTGCTCCTTGCTGCGGATGCATGAAACCGGGGAGCCTTTGCCACGCCAGTGGTTGCTGCTGCTGGCCATGCTGCTGCTGGTTCTGCCCTTGTGTAGAGTTCGCGCCGTACGAACCCTGAGGGCAGCTTCTCGCCCAGTGCTGGTTGGATCCGCAGATATGGCATGCCCCACGGTTCTGACGTCCACCACGTATACGCGGGTCGGTCGCCCGAGTTGGTCGTATTAGGGCGAATCGGCTCCAGATACGGGGCCACTTCGTCCACAATCACTAGCTTTTTACCCACCAGTAGCATCTTGGCCTCGGCGTCTTCCACCTGTATTGGGGTTTGAGCCACCCATATCCATAGCCAGCGTGGCCAGCGCGTTCGCCCTAGAGATAGTGTCCGTCAACTTCTCGTTGTTTCGCACATATGCATTCCTCTCCAGAATCTGCAAAATGATCTTCGCCACGACGAAGTAACGGCGGTGTGATGGCTTGTCGATCAGCTTCGAGTCGCGCTGGCTCGATTCCTGCTTGGTAGCTTGGATCATCCCCTGCACCTTGTCAGTCAGCCTCGCGAAGTCACCAGTGACTGCCCGCGTCTCCTCCCTAAGTGCGTTGCGCAGCATATCTCCAATGCTTGCCATCAAACTTGCGTCCAGCCCAGTGGAGTGGTGGCCGCTGGTGTCGGTGCGATCGCGAGGTGGAATAGTGGCAGCCGTCGTCGTAGTGGTCGTCGTACCTTGCCCTATCACGGTCTGCTGCTGGTGTAGCGATGGTGCTCCAAATAGGTTGATAGGGTTGAGTGGTGAAGCAGATGCAGATGGGGGGGGGGGGGTGTTACCAGTGCTGCCACCTGCTCCAGCACCGCTCGAGCCAGTCGCGGGAAGCCCAGTGGCCGGCAGACTAGTACTCGA